>JAHIAM010001860.1:0-29130 GCA_021605205.1 Aegilops longissima
CGCCGAGGTCCACGTCTTGGTGCTGGATGCCGTCTTGGTGCGGAGGTGGCGGGCGCTCCATGAGCTCGTCGCCCTTGTGGAGGGGCGAGCAAAGAGGATGGTGAGGGCCCGGGGCCCGTGAGCTGGCGATGCGGTCCAACCAGTCCTCGGAGTCGTCGACCGGGAGGTGCGCGGGGGCTGCGTGCCATGAAAGCAGCCCTGCGTGTTGAAGTTGGGAAGGTGGGACAATGAGCCTGGGTCATCGGCGGGGTGGTGTGGTGTACTAAAGTAAAGGTTTAGTACCGAACCTCTCAGGCGTCGCAGGCGTCCTCGTGGCAAGCCTTGCGGGTCCAGGTCCTCAGGCTCCTTGGAACCATTCAAGAACAAAGTAGCGACCCGGAAGAAAGCTTGCGGGAAAAACCCCTAGCGAAGAAACAAGGCCCGGCGAGGGCTTGCCGGGAAGGGTGGGACCCCCAAGCGAAAGGTTCTGCCGTGGCAAAAGGGCTTCGGGGGCAACCTCTTTCATCTCGCCGAGCTCACCCGAGCGTTCCCAGGGCTCTCCCAACCGCGTGTCGATGGGCTCGCAAGCGGGGAGTAGCGATAAGGGCGACAAGCTACCATGTGGCGGGCGCCGCGTTCCCTTACCTTTGTTGGCGGAGGCGGGCATTGATGACTCTTGTCCTTGCCGTCGAGTTAGGTATAGATTCTTTACCTTTATGCTCGGTGTAAACCTCGTTTTACTATCACCCTTGTCTACTTGCCACATGTGGGACCCCTTGCGCCTATAAAAAGGGGCCCAAAGGGCGCGTGAAAGGTTGGTTCACTCCGGCTTAGTTCATCCTACTCATACGAGAACACATACTTAGGCTAGGTTTTGTAGCTCCGTTGCTCCTAGCAAGAACACAAGATAATCCACTAAAGCAGTAGTAGGGTATTATCTCCGGAAGCTCGAAGCTTAAACCTGCTGTGTGCATCGCCGATCCGCTCTTTGTGCAATCTCCGCCCCTCGAACCCAGGGACCCAGGTCCCGTGGGTGTTTGGGACCGATCGTTCTCCCGACATCTTTGGGCCGGTAGGGGCCGAGGCTGTGTGAACCCGATCCGTCGCCCGAGCAATTTCTTCATCATCTTACATGGCGCGAAGAAAAGTCTTGGCGTGTAGCCGTCCGTGAACCCACCACCACGGGCTGTCGGTGGTGGGGAAGGCGGGAAGCGGCGTCGAGAGAGCCCTGGCCGCCGGTCCAAAGACAAGGCCGGGGCGTCGGCGTCGAATCTTCACCGCGTCCTTCTCGGGAAGCGCGGGGAAGATTCGTGATCTTTCGCGGCATCATCGCTCGTTGGATCAAGGCCAAGCTGGGGATCCGAGGCCCTCGAGACCGCATGCACCTCAACATGCCGTCGGTGGATCGTCGCTTGGCGGGATGCCCCTTTGGTTGGAGTCCGAGCACATCCGTTCTTCGCTCCGTCGCCGTTGCCGTCAACCACACCAGCGGAATCCTTAGCAAGAGATCGTTACTTCTGATTACCCTCAATGGCCGACAATGTCGCAATGGAGGCCCAAATCAGTCTCCCGGCTTTGCCAACGGCGTCGCGATGACGGTGCCTGGCCGGCGGGACAAAGCGCGGCTGATGGCGATGAGACTTCAGAGGAGCAGCCGTACCTCACCTTCCGAAGGAAGATCGCCGCTCGCGGATCCACCCAGCGACTCCACGCGTCGTGGATCCGGGCTTCGGCGACCCCCAAAGTTCTCAAAACGGCAAGAAGAAGGCTCGAACCGTTCGGCGAAGCGTCGTCAATCGCTAACGCGGGGCCCCTGTCGATATGCATCGCCCGAAGCGGCGACTTCCGTCTGGGGTGGTTGCCCTGCGTTCACTCGTGAGCTCGGCAATCCGTGGCCGACAAGAAGAACTTCAAACCGATGTGCGGAGAAGTATGATGGCAGACACCCCGAGTTCCTCAAATCTACACCATCGGTGCAGCTGCGGGGGGCAAATCCTCGCCAACTACTTTCCCGGTGCTCAAGCCAAGCGTCGGATCTTGGCTCATGCACTTGCCGGACACTCTATTTCTTCTTGGGCAGATTTGGCCCCAGTTTGTTGGTGCCTTCACGGTGGACAAGCCTCATGGCCGGGTGATCTCCACCTGCTTGCCCGAAGGAGGAAGTCCTGCGCAAGTTCATCCGGAGTTGTCAGTACACAACATCCCGGACGTCCACCCTGCTGCGGTGTCGGCGCATTCCATCGGAATGTCGAAACCCGGGATGAGGAGAGATGGCGATGTGCAAAGTGAAAAACGTCGGAGCTTTCGCCTTGGCCGACAAGTGTGCAGCGCTGAAGAAGGAAGAAGACTCCCGGGAGAGAATGTGGGGCGAGTCGCGGGAGTCGCCCGGCAAGGGGTCGGCAAGAAACCGAAGGAAGAAAAACCAAGGTACTGTTGTCGAGCAGTCCGGCAAGGATGGTGCCCAACAAAGCCGGGGCTGGTGGCTCCGGCAAGGAGGTTGCCATAGATGTCCGCCAAGCTTGGCGGCTGCCGACGCCCCCAGCTCAACAAGCGATCTTGTAAGATCCACCCAAAGGGCCACGATCTCGAGCTGCAAGAAAGTCGAGCAGCTTGTTGAGCTTGAGGCTGAATCTGGGCGAGACAAGGAAAAGCCAAGAAGGTGCAGGTGCAAGTAAAAAAGACCGGGGGGGGGCGCGCGGCAAGGCCAAGCAGGGCAATTGGCCTCCCAGCGGCGGACAAGGAAGAAACGAAGATGAAGCGGGCGAGGACAAGAAGGCGATGAAGCGGATGAGCGGGAGTTTCAAAAGGCAAAGGAAGTCCTTTGCGTTGGCGGTGGTGCCTCTCTCCCGCCCGCCAACTCAAGCATGGATCTGAGGTTAATCGCGAGAACCCTCCATAAGTCCAAAAATCTGAAGTGGTCGCCCCATCATCTTCGACATTGAGGATCACCCCGATCACATCACGGTCGGGTGCTTGCCGATGTTGGTCTCACCAACCATCCCAACCTCAAGGTCACAAAGATTGGTTGGCGGCCGGCCTGAATTTGATCTTTCTGGGTGCTCCAAAACTTCAAATCCGCAATGCTCGAAAACGGTACATTCAAGGAATCAAAAGAAGGAGCAAGCCCAAAGGAAAGACCATGTTGCGGTAACATTGACGACTCAACCAGGCGAAAGGTCACGTTTGGCGTTGCCGATTTCCATTCCCTACAATGGCATACTTGGCCGTCCGGCTTTCGCCAAGTTCATGGCTGCCTCTCATTTGCTTAAACCTACTCAAGATCCCGGCCCGATAAGGCCATTTCTGTCCATGGCGACAAGAAGGGCGCTTACGCCGACAAGATTTACCGGGATCCACCGCGAAACAAACCCCTTTGAAGCTCCGGAAGAGACCACCAAGTCCGGCAAACTCTGTCGCCCCTCCGGCAAGCGCACCTCCTGGTGCTCGCTACCGTCGAGCCCATCGAGCTCCACCGGCAAGTGCAAAAAAGCGATGGCCTCCGCCGAAAATCAGAAGGTGCCGCCAAGGAGGGCGGCTGGTGGTACCTTCACCATCGGTGCCCGCTTGATCCTAAATAGGAGGGAGCTCGTTGCTTTCTGCGGCGGTCGATGTGTTTGCATAACCATCGACATCCCGGCGTTCAGGAAATAATTGGCACCACCCTGCTTCTTCCTCACGCGGCCGTCAACAAAAGTTAGAACAAGCGTTGGGCGAAAGTTCATAGCGAAGAAATCAAGAAATTAGAAGCGGGGGGATTATCGGAGGTCCTCCACCCGGGGCTGGCCAATCCGGTAGTTGTAAGGCTAATGGAAATGGAGACTTTGTATTGACTTCGATGTTAATAAAGCTTGTCCCAAGGACCCATTTCCCTTGCGCGTGTCGACCAGTTTTGACTCCACGGTGGGTGTGATCCTTTGTTTCTTGATGCATATTAGGATATCATCGGATCTTCATGGCGAAGAGGAGAAGAAAACCGCATTCATTACACCATGTCGTCTTTGCTTTATAGGGATGCCTTCGGTTTGAAGAATGCGGTTCAACCTTTAAGGTAGTCCATGATGCCTTTGAACCACGGATACAAAATGTAGAAGCCTACATGGATGACATAGTGGTCAAACAAGGGCAGGCGACCCTAGTCCAAGATTTGGATGAAACATTTGCAAATCTGCCAAGATCAACCTCAAGCTCAACCCGAAGTGCGTGTTTGGGTCCCTTGGCAAACTTCCGGGTTCTTTGTTCTCGGGTTGAAGCCAATCCCGACAAGATCAAGGCCATTGGCGATTGAACGCGCGTCAAGGATGTCGAAGGCTTGCGGTTGCGTGGCTGCTCTAGGTTCATCTCTAATCTGTGGCGCCCGCCATTTTCAAAATTTTGAAAAGGCAGGTCAATGAAATGGACTCCCCAAAAGCGGAGGCTGCTGCGGATTTGAAGAAACATCCTCCGCTCAATACTTATCGCACCTAGGCCACAAGAGAAGTTCTGCTATATAAGCGCGACCAATCAAGTAGTTAGTGTTGCGTTAGTAGCGGAGGGAGGCGGATGATGAGCCCGCAAAGGCGGTCAATCCAGCGACAAGCGGGGGCCCCGTCAAGCTCGGTCCCGACAAAACGGATCAGGAGGGTTGCGACAAGGTGCGAAGAAGATGGTGCGGCCGGTTTACTTTGCGGTTCCCTTACGCAAGGAGCTAGGTCAAGGTACTCGGTGTGCAAAGTTGCTTTTGGCCTCCTCATGGCCTCGAAAATGCCATTACTTGAACGAGATAAATTGTCACTCGCTTTCGGCGAAGAGGATATTGCAAAATCCAAAAGGAGGGGGTGAGTGGGCCTTTGGAATTGTCAACTTTGGCCTCAAGTTTGAAAGCACTTCAACTATCGGAGCGAGCATTGGCGGAATTCATAGCTGGTGGGCGAGCAAGACGAAGAAATTCGAGGAGCATCCCCATCAAGGAGCAAATAAAGGTGGTTGATGTACTTTGGGGTGCCTTCCGTTGCAAAGCGCGGTGCGGCGTCTGCTTATCGCACCCAGAGCACCTCAAGTACATAGTCGGATCACTTTCCCAAGGAACAAGCAACAAATAATCTCGAGTATGAAGGCTTGCCGGTCTGAGTCGGTGGACCTTGGGATCAAGAAGCTCATTGTCGGGGTTCGCAACTTGCGTCCACCAAGTAAATAAAGATTACGAGTCCGTTGATGGAAGCCTTCGAAAGTGAGGAAAATGGAAGGCGTTTTGAAGGCCCAAAAATGGAACCGTTCCAAAGAGCACAAAATGATATAGCGATGGCCTCTCCAAATGTCCTTAAGTTACTTGGAACCAGGAATTTTTGTGCTCAAGCGACTCACCAACCGTAACAACGTCAACGAAGAACAAGAAGAAAAATTGGTTTCGGCGACTACTTCCCGGGAGCTCCCAAAGCCCCGCCAAGAAAGGTCCCTAAAACCAGCATAAATATCCGAGGGCGGTATGCTCCGACAAACCTCTTTTGTATCGTTGAAACAAACCCGACAAGTTGCTCCGACAACGGGGACCATCAACTCCGGGGACCCGGGTTCTTGCCGTAAACGTGTTCCCTGATGATAGAAACCTTTAGTCCTTGTTGGAGCCACAAGCTCCGGCATGGGACAGCAAATTCCATTTTTGAGCGGAGAACTTCGAAGAGCAAAAGAAAGCGGAAAAAGTACCGGCATCAAGTATGCCGGTTTGTTGACAACATCCTATCTGAAGAAGACTCACGGTGTGAAATTGAAGTGCATTTGGGGAAGATGGACATAATGGGAGATACATGGAATATGTGGTCACCACATTGGGCAAAGGGCACTGCCCAAGGCTTTCGGCAAGGTTTCTTTGGCGAAACCCTCGGATGCAACTTCACAAGTAACCAAGTGTGAAGCATCCGGTTCCATTCCAGATACCCAACCTGCTCAAGCTCTCCAAACAATCCCTTTATCCAGGCCCTTCTCGTGCGGGCTCGACATCCTCGGCCTTTTCCCCGGGCTGTGGGGCTTTGATCTTACGTTGCGATCGACAAGTTCAAGTGGCGGAAGTGGAACAAGCGAGGAAGATCCAACGGTCGGGTCAGTTCTTGGTCAATTGTTTGCCGTTTGGGATTCCTAACAGGATCATCACCGACAACGGCCCGCAGTTCCGACCGCACCTTCATGCATCGCCCAAGATCCGAAGATCTGCTTTGCTTGTTGCTCATCCAGAAGCCGGGGTCAGCGAAGGCGAATCTGAAGTGCTGCGAGGACTCAAGAACGAATTTGACAAGCTGCCAAGTCGGGAAAAGGGATCGAGGCTGTCGGTGGTTCTTTGGTCGTCGGGCGGGTTTCGAGCCCGGCGGACACCTTCGCTCTAGTATATGGGCAAGCGGTTCTCCCCGGAACCGTATCGGGTCACCTCGAGTGCTTTTATGAGGCTTGAGCAAAGCAGCTGCGACAAGATGACGGTGCTCCTCGAGGAAAGATTCTTCGGGCTTTATGCGAGCTGCTCGTTACCACAAGCTTTGCGTCGCTACCATACAAAAGTTAATGCCAAGCTTGAGGAAACGACCTTGTTCTTGGTGCGTTCAATCCGCCAAATTCCAACAAGTTGGCCGAAGTGGGAAGGCCCTTCGGGTGAAGCAGTCACTAGGCCGGCTGTCGCTTTGAGACCGAAGATGGCGTTCGGTGAGCAATTCCTGGAACATAGAGCATCTTCCAAAGTTTACCATGGCGCGGTTGGGAACCCATTCAACCACCCTTTTTAAATCTTGCCCGGTTGCATGTAATCCTTTTACAAAGCGAGGGAGACCCGGATGATAAAGCCTATGTGGCACAATTAAATACATGCTTTCATAATCATATATGCATGTGTTTACTAACATTTTGTGCAATCCACACCCGTGGCGATAACGAGCCACTAGGCTCCATAACTTTTTCTTTCTTTCTTCTCAAACAAGAAGAAGGTTGTCCACCACAAGTTAGCGGGGGAGAAGATAATAATGTGGACCTGCGTCGCTCGAGGAATTATCGCCTTGCCGAGGACAACGGAAAAGCTAAGTTGCTAAGTTTAACGACCAGTTTCAAATTTTAAGTTATCTTCCTCAAGCGATAGTACTTTGTATGGAAAAATGTGCGGAGGAACCGGTTTGGCAGCGCCCTTACTTTGTTTAGTCCGCTCAACAACAAGTGAGCTGCGGCTGTCCCGCGACAAGGTTGCTTGTGGTGGCGACCCTTAGGCTGAAGTTCCCGGCCTTCGCAAGGGGAACCTGCCCGCAAGTTTCCACGCGTGGGGCGGTAACATAAAGCCAAATCGAGTAAAGGAAGAAACATAAAATATTGCCCACAAAAGTTATATTACAAAAATAACTTATTTTTGGCTTTGTTCTCGTCTTTGAGATAACAAAGGAAAAGAGAAGAAGGCGCCCGGCACCCAAGCCCGGCAAGCCACGATTGGGGGCTCGGCAAGCATTGCGGGGGCTGCAGTCGATAAGCCTTCGTCCTTTTTCAAACATCCCTTTTCATTAAAAACATTCTGCTGGATCATCCGTGGGGAATGGAAAACAAAAGAGAGGATTACAAGTTTTAAATGAGATAAGGCCGAAGGCTTACAAATTAAAAGATAAGATGCCCGTAATCCTTTTCTGTCCCTCTCTTGAAGTAGGTCAAGAGGCGAAAGGGAAGCAGGCGCCTAAGCGACTACAGGGAAGGCACCAAGAGAACATCCGGTACTCTCAGGGCTTCGGAGGCGGCGTCGGGCGGGCTCGAGGCGGGGTGGCGGGGCGTGGCCTGCGAGGCACTCGCCCTCGTACTCGACTTGGCCTTGCGCCGTCCCTCTTCCCCTTCCGCAGCCTCCCTCGCGGTCGCCCAAAGGCGATCCCGGGGTTCAAGGGGCGCGGATGATGGAGTGGGTGGCCTTGAGCGGCGCCCGACAACTAGTTGGGCCCGCTACCCCGCCTCTTGTCGCCTCCTCCTCGTCCTCTCGCCGAGGAATCTTTTTGTCGGAAGCTATCCCGCACTCCCCAGTCTGGAGATCCCAAGACCAGCGGAGAGAATCACCCTCCTTGCTTAAAATGGAGGTAAACCTTGGATGGGTTGTGGATCGGGCGAATGTTTCCACCGATCAAGATACATCACATTAGGGTGGGAATACAAGGACTCGTGCGCTGATCCCCACCCCTCTGTCAATCTCGATGTCTCGGGGGATCCAACTCCCCACGCTCGCGGGTGGAAGCAGGCGGGGGCGCCAGCGCATGGGTTCAAAGGGTCGTCTCTGTTGGACCACCGGAGAGAACGCCCGGCCCAGGCAGCAGCGCGCCCCCGCCCGTTCTTCCCGGCGCCTCGCCTCGTCCCGACCTGCCCGGGAGAACCCAGCGGAGGCGGGGCTCACCGCCTCGTCCGCCTCTTCCAGGCGCCTCGACCTGTCCACGACCTCCCCCTCCCTCTTCCCTTGTGGCTCCCACCCGGTGTGGGGTTGGGAGGGATCGCTTCCAAACCCTCCCGCCAAAGATGGAGACCAAGGTCCCTTTCTCCATGCAATGTGAAAGGGAAGGGAGAAAGGAGGAGATGGGAGAGTGCGGGCCTGGCTCCCCTTCCGCCTTCTTAAAAAAAGCAAGGTGGGGGCTCGTCGCCCGCTCGGAATCAAGGCATGGGAAGAGCAGGGAATCGGGCAGACCTGCTGCCTTCCCCCATTTCCCACTTCCACCGTCCGTGACCCCAAGAGCATGGGAACCACGTAGGATAGAAAGGCGACGATGGCCTCCCGCCGCCCCCCCACCCCGCAATTGGCGGGTGCGTTCGAGGGGCGGCGGATTGGGATGGGGGACCCGGCGGGCGTGCCCTGTTTTGGGCCGCCCAACGCTTCGACCGTGTAAACCCGGGGGCTCCGGTGTACTAAAGTAGGGGTACCTTAGTACCCGAACCTTCTGCCAGCGTCGGGTCCCGGGCAAGCCTTCGGGCGTCCCCAAGGTCCTCGCGGCTCCTTGGAACCATTCAAGAACAAAGTAGTCAAGACCCGGCAAAGAAGCTTGCGGAAGCTGGTGGAAGGAAACAACCCGGCAGAGGAGCTTGCCGGGGAAAAGGTAGGCGCCCGACAAGCGCAAAGGTTCCTGCAGCGGCAAAGGCGCTTGCGGGGCAACCCTCTTCATCTCCTTTCGACTCACCCTACGTGTCCCACGGGCTCTCCCAAGCAGCGTGTCGGCGGGTGCGCCAGCGGGGGTGCGATAAGCGGCGTTGACAACTACCATCGTGGCAAGCGGAGGCACATGGGTCCCTTTACCTTTAAAGGGGCGAGGCGGGCATTGATGACTCTTGTCCCTTGCCGTCGGTTAGGTATAGATTCGGGCCCAGCATGGGTCTTGATTACCAACCTCGTTTTTACTATCTTACCCTTGTCTACTTGCCATGTGGTGACCTTATTAAAAGGAGGCCCAAGGGCAATGTAGAAAGGGTTGGTTCACTCGGCTTAGTTCATCCTACTCATCAGAACACATACTTAGGCTAGGTTTTGTAGCTCCGTTGCTCCCTAAAGAACACAAGATAATCCACTAAACAGCGGTGGGGTATTATTCTCGGAGGCTCGAAGCTGGGTAAACCTGCTGTTGCCGGCGATCCGCTCTTTGTGCAATCTCCCCCCCCCGAACCACAAGGGACCCAGGTCCCGTAGGTGTTTGGGACGTCAGTTCTCCCGAGAGGTGGCGGTGGGCTCCCGCCGCCTGGAGGTGCGGCGGGTGGGGAGAACAGGGGAGGCCCCTAACGGCTGTCCGGCGACACGGCAGGCGGCCCGGCCTAGCGGGCTGGCGTGTTCCCCGTGGGCGGTGGAAGCGTGGGCGTGGATTGATGGGGACAGGCTTACCCCCCGCCAAATGTCGTCGGGTTCCGCAAAACCCTTGAGTTGAACTCTGGGTGTGCGAAGATCTCTCTCCCCTTTCCCTCTCCAATGATCTCAAGGCCTAGCCTTGAACCCGGAACAGAAGCCAAAGTTTATAATGGTTCGTGCCAGATGTGGTGTAATACCCTACTCGGGTGGTGTGGTGGATTGCCTTGCGCGGGGATGAACAAGTACAAGGGAAGAACAACCTCCTGAGGAAGGGTGTTCTTGTGCTCGTGACTTTGCATGAAGGGGAATGGATCCGATCCAAGATCGTTGCCCCCTATGGTGGTGGCTAGTCCTATTTATAGAGCCGGTCCTCTTCCCAAATGTTTAAGCGGAAGGATCCCTGCGCTAATTTGAAGGGAGCAGCTAGTACAAGCTATCGACAAAAATGGTCTTCCTTTGCCAAAGGCTCTAGTGGTAACGGCGCGTGGGGCCCGGATACCCATCCTGCCGTCCCCTGTCTTGTTCTCGTTGCCCGATATGGAACCCTTTGCGATGCCTCGGGATTTCACCTGCCCCTTTAGCACCAAAGACCCGATACTCTGCGGCTGGCGCCCTGGCCTTGTTGTCAGGCTCACGTCTTGGGAACCTCACAGTGCCCCTGAATCTCTCCTCCTGCGAGCCCTGTGAGGGCCCCGAGAGGTCTTGTGTCACCCGCCTCGCGAGGCTTGGCCCCTGGGGTCTTGGTGTTCTTGGTGAAGATGGGCGTCCAGGCTTTGGATGACCAAACAGGCAGGAGCAAGTCTGGTACCCCATTCCCGGACCACAGTCATCCTCCGGCTGCGTGATCCACCATCTGCCATATGCTTGGGAGCCCGCTCGGACCTCTTTAGCATCGCTCCCCGGGGCAGACCCCCGGTGGTTGGGGTGGCGCCCGTTTCCGGGGGAACCGCTTGCCGCCCGGTGAAACCCGGCGGCGGATGCGGCCCTCGGCTCGGATCGATGAACCCTCGGTGCACCTAGAAGCGGGCGGGGGTCCGGTGACGGCCCAGAGGTGAAAGGGGACGCTCCGGGGCGTCTCCTTCGGCGGAGGGTCCAACGCATCCGGCCGCTCTCCGGGCCCACCGCAGCAGCTCCAGCGCCACTATGGCGTGGTTGCATGTTCACTTATTCCCGTGGGTGTGTGGTATTTTTGTTCGTAACGATGATCTTCCGGTGGCCCGTGCCTTGGTGTGAGGGTGGGCGTCGGTCCCGCCCTCCGGTCCCTTTTGGCGGTCGGTCCGCTGGAGGTGGTTGAGGTCTCCGGGGGCTGCCCGCAAAAACTGCCCAATGGTTGGCGTTGGTCCTTAGTCCAGGAACCGCGGGGTGTGGGGATCGGGCGGAAGAAACCGGCCCCTACTGGCGCCAAATGCGGTTGGGTTCCGGAAAACCCTTGAGGTTTGAACCTTTGGGGTGAAGGAATCTCTCCTCTTCCCTTAGATGATCTCAAGGCCTTTTCGAACTCAAAACAAAGACACAAGAGTTTATCTGGTTGGGCCCCTTGTGGTGTAATACCCTACTCCATTGGTATGGTGGATTGCCTTGTAGGTGAGGATGAACTATACAAGGGATGAACAACCTCGAGGAAGGGTGTTCTTGAGCTTGGGGGCTTGTGGTGGCCTTGGTGGAATGAGTCAATCCAAGATCGGATGAGATCTCGTTCTCCCCGTGGTGGTGGTGTCCTATTTATAGTGGCCTGGTCCTCTTCCCAAATATTGGTGGGAAGGGATCCTACAACCAATTTTGAAAGAGACAACCGAACAAGCTATCGACAAAAGGTGGTAAATCCGCCAAAGGCTCGGGTGGTGGGGGTGGGCTTTTGCCCTTGAGCCTGCGTTGGATTTCCTTGAAAGGAAGGGTGATACAATAGAGTAAAGTATTTCCCTCATTTTGAGAACCAAGGTATCAATCCGTGGGAGGCTACCCTGGTTCGTACCTACACAAAACAAATAGCTCAACACAACCAGCGATTGGGGTTGTCAATCCCTTCACGGTCACTTAGTGAGATCGATAGAGATGATAGATAATATTTTTGGTTTTTTTATAAAGATGCAAGTAAAATAAAAGGAAAGTAAAAGCAAAAATAATAAAGTGATGGAAGATTGATATGATGAGAATAGACCGGGGCCATAGATTTCACTAGTGGCTTCTCTCAAAATAAGTATTCTCGGTGGGTGAACAAATTATTGTTGAGCAATTGCAAATTGAGCATAGTTATGAGAATATCTAGGTATGATCATGTATATAGGCATCACGTCCGAGACAAGTGACCGACTCCTGTGCATTCTACTATTACTCCACTCATCGGCTATCCGGCATGCATCTAGAGTATTAAGTTCAAGAAAACAAATGTTAAGCAAGATGTAATGTAGAGGATAAATTCATGCTATGATAAAACCCCATCTTGTTATCCTCGATGGCAACAATACAATCGTGCCTTCCCCCCATCCTTTGGGAAAGGACACCCAAAGATTGAACCCAAGCTAAGCACTTCTCCCATTGCAAGAAAAACCAATCTAGTAGGCCAAACCAAACTGATAATTGAAGAGACTTGCAAAGATAACCAATCATACATAAAAAATTCAGAGATTCAAATATTGTTCATAGATAATCTTGATCATAAACCCACAATTCATCGGTCTCAACAAACACACAAAAGAAGATTACATCGAATAGATCTCCCAGAGAGGGGAGAACATGTATTGAGATCCAAAAGAGAAGAAGCCATTAGCTACTAACTATGGACCCGGGTCAGGAAAACTACTCACACTTCATCGGATATGGTGTTGATGTAGAAGCCCTCTGGTGGATTCCCCTTCGGGGGCTCGGAACAGGCCCCAAGATGGGATCTGTGGATCTGAAGGTTGCGGGGTGGAATTAGGTTTTGGCTCCGTTCGATCGTTTGGTGCGTGGTTATATAGGAAGAAATCGTTGGTGGAGCAAAGGGGCCCACGAGGCGCACCTGGGGGTGGCGCCCTCCACCCTCTGGCCCTCCTTTCTTTTCTTGACGGGGGGTCCAAGTCTCTGGATCATATTGGTGGAAAATCACGTTCGAAGGTTTCATTCCGTTTGGACTCCGTTTGATATTCTTTTCTTGAAACACTAAAATAGGCAAAAAAAACATCAATTCCTTGGGCCTCCGGTTAATAGGTTAGTCCAATAAAAAAATGGAAAATAAAGCCCAATATGGTCCAAAAGTAGATAATATAGCATGGAGCAATCAAAATTTGATCGTTGGAGCGTATCGGCATCCCAAGCAATTCCTGCCGTCCTCGGTAGGTAAATGATAAAAAAATTTTTTGGTGCTACTTGGCATAATTTCAATGTAATTCTTCTTAATTGTGATGAATATTCAGATTAAAATTCAAGACAAAAGTTCATATTGACATAAAAATAATAATACTTCAACATACTAACAAAGCAATTATGTCTTCTCAAAATAACATGGCCAAAGAAAATCCTACAAAATCATATAGTTCCGTTATCTTCACCACACAAATTTTAAATCATCCCCGATGACAAGCCAAGCAATTGTTTCATACTTTTGACATTCTCAAAACTTTTTCAATCTTCACCAATACATGGGTGAGCCATGGATATAACATATGGGAATAGAATGGTGGTTGTGGAGAAAAAAAAGGGAAGATAGTCTCACATCAACTAGGCATATCACGGGCTATGGAATGCCCATCAATAGATATCAATGTGGTGAGTAGGGATTGCCATGCACGGATGCACTAGAGCTATAAGTATATGAAAGCTCAACAAAAGAAACTAAGTGGGTGGCATCAACTCCGCTCACGAAGACCTAGGGCATTTGGGAAGCCCATCATTGGAATATACAAGCCAAGTTCTATAATGAAAAATTCCCCTAGTATATGAAAGTGAAAAATAGAGACTCTATCATGAAGAACATGGTGCTACTTTGGAGCACAAGTGTGGTAAAAGGATAGTAACATTGTCCCTTCTCTCTTTTCTCTCATTTTTTTTTTTATTTGGGCCTTTTCTCTTTTTTGGCCTCTTTTTTTTTTTTTTTTTTATTTTTTGGAATCTCATCGACTTGTGGGGAATCATGGCTCCATCATCCTTTCCTCACTTGGGACAATGCTCTAAAATTATAATCATCACCTTTTATTTTCTTACAATTCAACAATTACCTCGATACTTAGAACAAAATATGACTCTATAATGCCTCGGGGTTGGGGATATGCAATGAATCAAGAGTGACATGTATGAAAAAATTATGAATGGTGGCTTTCCACAACTATTCAACTACATGATCATGCTAGCAATATGAAATGATGGGCGTTCATAATAAAAGGAATAGTGGAAAGTTGCATGGCAATATATCTCGGAATGGCTATGGAAATGCCATAAGGTAGGTATGGTGGCTGTTTTGAGGAAGGTATTTGGGTGATGATGGCAAAAGTGCAGGGTATTAAGATAGCAATGGTGGAAGGATGGGAAAAGTCTATAATCCATGGACTCAACATTAGTCATAAAGAACTCATATACTTATTGCAAAAATCTAAAGTTATCAAAGCAAAATTACGCATGCTCCTAGGGGATAGATTGGTAGGAAAAGACCATCGCTCGTCCCGCCGCCCTCATAAGGAAGACAATCAATAAATAAATCATGTCGACTTCATCACATAACGGTTCAATACGTATCTCGGGAATCACAAATTTAACACAAGTTTTCTCAAATTCACAACTAATCAACTAGCATGACTCTAATATCACCATCTTCATATCTCAAAACAATTATCAAGCATCAAACTTTTCTTAGTAAGCACTCAAAAGGAAGTTTTTAAATCTTGAATACCAACATATTAAAAGTTACCATGTATTTAAGACTCTCAAAATAATCTAAGTAAGCAGAGATCAATAGTTTCTATAAAACAAATCCACCGTGGTCTAAAAGATATAAGTGAAGCACTAGAGCAAAACTATATAGCTCAAAAGATATAAGTGAAGCACATAATATTCTATCAAATTCCAATTCATGTATGGCTCTCCAAAAGTGTGTACAGCAAGGATGATTGTGGTAAACAAAACAAAACTCAAATCATACAAGGCGCCCAAGCAAAACACATATATGTGGTGAATAAAAATAGCTCAAGTAAAATTACCGATGGAAGTAGCGAAAGAGGGATGCCTTCGGGCATCCCCAAGCTTTAACTTTTGGTGTCCTTAGATTATCTTTGGGGTGCCATGGGCATCCCAAGCAGCTCTTGCCATCCTTGTTCCATAATCCATCAAAATTTAAAAACTTGAAAACTTCACAACACAAAACTCAAAAATCTTGAGCTCCGTTAGCGAAAGAAAACAAAAGACCACTTCAAGTTACTGTAATGAACTCATTATTTATTTATATTGGTTTAAACCTACTGTATTCCAACTTCTCTATGGTTTATAAACTATTTTACTAGCCATAGATTCATCAAAATAAGCAAACAACACCGAAAAACGAATCTGTCAAAAACAGAAAGTTGTTAATCTGTAAATAACCAAACTTTGGAACTCCAAAATATCAGCCAAAATAAAGCCTAGGAAATTTTTATTGACAGCAGCAATTGGAATCAGTATTTTATCACGTTCTGGTGATTTTTAACAATTGTTTTGTGAACAGAAAGTTTCTGGAAATTACAGCAAGATCAAATAACTATCATCCAAGAAGATCCTATAGGTTTAACTTGGCACACACTAATTAAAACATAAAACCAATCTAAACAGAAGGTAGATGGATTATTTATTCCTAAACAGAAGCAAAAGCAAAAAACTAAAAAAAAAATTGGGTTGCCCCCAACAAGCGCTATCGTTTAACCCCTAGCTAGGCATAAAAGCAAGGATAGATCTAGGTATTGCCATCTTTGGGGCAATCCATAAGTGGCTCTCATGATAGATTCAAATGGTAATTTTATTTTTTCCTAGGAAGTGTTCCATGCCTTTATTTAATGAAATTGGAATCTAATATTCCTTCCTTCATATCAATAATTGCCCAATCGTTCTAAGGAATGTCTACCAAGAATAATAGGACAAGAAGGATTGCAATCTATATCAAAACGATAAAATCTGGCACATAATTCTATTTGCAACAATAAGAACATCATTAATTCCCATAGGTTTCTTAATAGTGGAATCCAAGGTGCAAGTTTGAGAGCAATCATCAAAATCAAAATCTAGCAAATCACACAAAGTTTTGGGAATTGGAAACACTAGCACCCAAATCACATAAACATAAAATTCATGATCCTTAATCTTAATTTTAATAGTTGGTTCCCCTCATCTAAAGTTTCTGGGATAAAACCCAACTCAAATTTTTCTTCATAAGATTCATCAAGGCATCAACGATATGTTTGGTAAAGGCTTTATTTTGACTATAAGCATGAGGAGAATTTAGCCGGTTGCAACAAAAATACAATCAATTAAAGAAACTTTCATAATTAAATTCCTTGAAGTCCAAAATAGGGGTTTAGCAATATTAGGGTTTAGCTTTTTTCAATTTCATCATCAAGATCTAAATACTCCAATTTTGGGCGCCTTCTAGGTAAAGGTGGATCATATTCAGTCTCATCAAGATTCATATTTCAAAACAAAGTTTAATAGGGGACAATCAATAACTTTTAGATCTTCATCTTATTTTATAGGAATTGGAAGAACACGCTTTAATAAAGGCATCTTTGTATCCCATCCTAGCGGTTCTTTTCCCACTCATCAATGGAAATTCTCATGGTTTGAGAACTCATTGATATCATGCTTAGGAGGAATAGATCTAGTTTAATAATAAACATCAAGAGAAATTCTATCAACGTTCTAGCCAATTCATCAACTTTAAAATTTCTCTTCAAGCAAAGCATTGAAATTCTTTGTGAATTCATAAAATTTTAACACTATTCTCAAATTCAGAGGGCATCTTATTAAAATTTCCATAAGATTTTTTAGAATTTCCATAATTATTAGAAGGATTACTAGGATAAGGCCTAGGATTAAAGTTCCCTCTATCGTTGTTACCAAAATTATTCCTACCAACAAAATTCACATCCATAGATTCATTATTATTCTCAATAAAGTAACAAAGGAATATCATTAGGATCAGAAGAAACACTCTTAGGCAAATAATTTCATAAGTTCATCCATCTTTCCCTCAAAACATTATTTCTTCTATCCATCTTTTTTATTAGTAGATCTTTCGGTGTGCCATTGAGAATAATTAACCATAATATTATCTAGGGTTTAGTAGCATCTCTAAAGTGATTTCCATAAAAGTGCCTCCAGCCTGAATCTAAAAGATTTCTAGAAGCAAAATTCAATCCGGCATAAAATTTTTGTATAATCATCCACAAATTCAAACCATGAGTAGGGCAATTCGTATCATTAATTTCATTCTCTCCCAAGCTTGTGCAACATGTTCATGATCAAGTTGCTTAAAATTCATAATATCGTTTCTAAGAGATGATCTTAGCGGGAGGAAAATACTTAGAGATAAAAGCATCTTTACTTGTTCCAGAATCAATACTATTTTTAGGCAAAAGGAAAACCAAGCTTTAACACGATCTCTAAGGAAAAAAGGAAATAGCTTCAATTTAACAATATCATTATCGACATCTTTCTTCTTTCCATATCACACAAATCAACGAAGCTATTTAGAGGAGTGCGGCATCTTCACTAGGAAGGCCGGAATTGATCTTTCATAACAAGATTCAACAAAGGTATTGATTGCACAAAATTCAGTATTGGTGAGGAGCAATCGTGCTAAGAAAGCATTATTTTGGTTTGGTAAAGTCACACAATTTGGTATTATCTTGAGCCATCGTGACAAGCGCAATCCAACACAAGCAAAAAATAACAAGCGAAAAAAGACAAATGGAAAAGAGGGAAATAAAAGCGGCAAGGGTGAAGTGGGGAGAAAACGAGGGCAAATGGCAAATAATGTAATCCGAGAGATAAGGGATTGTGATGGGTACTTGGTATGTTGACTTTTCGTGACTCCCCACGGTGCGGAAATCTTCTGCTCCTCTTGAGCCTGCGTTGGTTTCCTTGAAGAGAAAGGGTGAGCAGCGGTAATAATATTTCCCTCGGTTTTGAGAACCAATGTATCAATCCGTTGGAGGCTACGGAGTCCCTCATACCTACACAAAACAAATATCAATGCAACCAGCCGATTGGGGTTGTCAATCCCTTCATGGTCACTTACGAGGTGAGATCGATAGAGATGATAGATAATATTTTGGTATTTTGGTATAAAAGCAAAGTAAAATAAAGGTCAAAGTAAAAAAAGAAACAATAAAGTGATGGAAGATTATATGATGAAATGACCGGGGCCATAGATTTCATTAGTGGCTTCTCTCAAAGCATAAGTATTCTGTGGGTGAACAAATTCTGTTGAGCAATTGGGAATTGAGCATAGTTATGAGAATATCTAGGTATGATCATGTATATAGGCATCACGTCAAGACAATAACCGACTCCCCTGCATCTACTACTATTACTCCCTCATCGACCTCTATCCCCATCTAGGTATTAAGTTCGGAAAAAAAAAGCCAAGAATATGACATGATGTAGAGGATAAATTCATCAATATGATAAAAACCCTATCTTGTTATCCTCGTGCAACAATACTCTGCCTTTGCCCCTTTTCCTTTGGGAAAGGACACAAAGTTGAACCCAAAGCTAAGCACTTCTCCCATTGCAAGAAAAACCAACCTAGTAGGCCAAACCAAACGATAATTGAAGAGACTTGCAAAGATAACCAATCATACATAAAAAATTTGAGGAGATTCAAATATTGTTCATAGATAATCTTGATCATAAACCCACAATTCATCGGTCTCAACAAACACACAAAAGAAGATTACATCGAATAGATCTCCCGAGAGGGGAGAACAGTATTGAGATCCAAAAAGAAAGCCATATAGCTACTAACTATGGCCCGAAGGTCGGGTTCTCACCTTCATGGAGGCTTGGTGTTGATGTAGAAGCCCTCCGTGGTGGATTCCCTTCGGTGGAGCTCGAACAGGCCCCAAGATGGGATCTCGTGGATACGAAGGTTGCCGGGGTGGAATTAGGTTTTTGGCTCCGTGTCGATCATTTGAGTCGTGGGTATATATATGAGGAAGAATCGTCGATGGAGCAAAGGGGAGGCGGGGGGCCCCTGGGGGGCCCTCCACCGTGGCCACCTCCTTTCGTTCTTGACGGGGTACAAGTCTCTGGATCATATTGGTGAAAAATCACGTTCGAAGGTTTCATTCCGTTTGGACTCGTTTGATTTCCGTTTCTTAAAAACACTGAAATAGGCAAAAACATCAATTACGGCTGGGCCTCCGGTTAATAGGTTAGTCCCAAAAGTAATATAAAAGTGGAAAATAAAGCCCAATATGGTCCAAAACGAATAATATGGCATGGAGCAATAAAAATTATAGATCGTTGGAGATGTCGGGCTCCACGATGACCTCCATCCTGCCGTCGGTTGGTCTTTGTCTCGTTGCAGATTAAAACCTTTGCACGATGCCTCGGGACTCCCTCGCGCCCTTTAGCACCAAAGAAACGGGTACTCTCCCGGTGGCGCCCGTCGGGGCGTTAGCGTCATGCTCACGTCACACCCCTCATGAGGTGCCCCTTGCAAATATCTCCGCTCCAGGAGCCGCCTATGAGGCTGCCCTTGAGAATCTTCGTCCTCCCCTCGGGTCTTGGCGTTGTTGATGAAGATGGGCGTCGGTCATTGGTGGACCAACCCGGCCGGGGCCAAGTCTAGGTACCCCCGTTCGGGGGCCGACAATGTGACTTTGTAGCCTTGCATCCACCCCTCCCTCTCGGATCGCAGGCGACCTCTCCTCAGGGGCGGCGACCGCCCCCTCTCTGTTTTTCCCCCTCTAAACCCCAGGAAGGGCCGCGCCACCCGGCCGCCCCAAACCGGTATAAGTTGGCGCCCTTTGTTTATGCCTTGCGTCACCCCTCGTTTTCTTTTTATTAAATTTGCTCATTTTGACCAAAAACTTTGACCATCCATAACTCTAATCTATAAGTCCAAATGAATTGATTCTTTTTCATTGTGTTTATATTGAAATATTCTAGACACACCAAATTTGAGATTTTTTCTGTCTAGAATTTTTAATTCAAGGTTCTTGATATTTTCTTCTTCTTTTTAAATATTTTGAGGAGGCTTGCCTAGAGGAGGGAGGGTGTGACCCTCCTCGTGCTAAGGCAAGCCACACAAATATTTGCATGATGATTTCACTAACTATGATTTTCCAACTTGAATATGGTTTATTTCATGCATTTAATCATTTAATAAATATTGCTTATGCTAGTTCATTTTTATGCTTAGTTTCTGTAGTGCTTGAGTGCATGGACTAGTGTGATGTAGTAAGTTATTTTGGTAGCATGACTATGGTTTGAGTATGATCAATATTATTTTCATAAATGCTT
Source organism: Aegilops longissima (assembly GCA_021605205.1). Taxonomy (NCBI): domain Eukaryota; kingdom Viridiplantae; phylum Streptophyta; class Magnoliopsida; order Poales; family Poaceae; genus Aegilops; species Aegilops longissima. The sequence continues at coordinate 20,237 of JAHIAM010001860.1, forward strand.
TATTATTTTCACCATGCTATTGTCATAACTAAAATGATTGGCTTAAAACCGTGAGTTAAAACGGTGTCTCCAAAGTTATTGGTAGTGCATGAAATGATTCTATGATGTTGATCCACTTCATTTTAGTGTTATGTGAATATAGTTGCATGTATTTGCATTTCATGGCATACTATGCTCGAGTTATTTTATTTCAAGTTAAACCGAAAGATAATTCAACTTGAACATAATGTTGATCGGTCATGGTGCCAAAATTGAGCTTCAGTGCAAACATTTGCCTTTTGGAAGGCCTTTATTGGTCCGTTGTCATGCCTGGGTGGGTTTCTCCAATGAGGGAGGTTATGGCGTCGGTACCCCCCGTGTGAACATAACCTTGTGGGCTCATTGTTGTTGTTTTAATACGGGTCCCTGTTTGGGATTGTTTATGTTTGCCATGACATTGGCGTTGGATTCCGGGTTGACATCGGGGCCCCAAGCGCCCAAGGGAGTTGGTGGGGGGAGAGTGTCATGGAAATGGGTTGGTTTGGAATGCCATTGGTCCACCGAATGGGAGTTGAGGCCATGGATTCCGTGGTGTGGTATGTGCTAGCCTCTGAGAGTGTGTGTCAAATTTTGGTGCCGCTTCCTCGATTCTGGACCCGATTAAAAGTAGGTCCACCATGGATCAACATAACTAATTTAATCTTGCACACTAAAGTTATATGATTGCTTGGTTTCGTGAATTTTGAAACCATGAAGATGGTTGTGGTTGGAACCAAGAGTTGGCTTGTTGTGATCCGGGAGTGGTCCGTATTGATGATGTTGTTCGAGATAACCCATTTGGTAAAGAGTCAGGGGCGGTGCACAACATGTTCACTTCATGAGTAGTATGTTGAATCATTGCATTTAACCCTTAAATGTCATATTATTGTTGCAATTATGCTTCTATTTGTTGTGAGATTGCAAGTACATTCAATGTATTGACCGGGTGTCATGCAAGCTTTCGGGAAATCTTGCTGGATCGGTGCTTCCTGTCTGACCTGTCCACCCGGTGTCCTGCTATGGAGTTCCCCGTCGTTGTTCCGCCCCGTAGTTGTTGTATCGAGGCCCTTTCATGTTCATTAAATAATGTACATATTGTTCAGCCGCATCATGTGTGCCACTTGGCCTCCTACAGTAATAGACCTATGTTTCCTCTAGCATCAATAAAGCGGTTGTTTTTACCAAGTTGTTGTGTGTTGCGAAGACTAGATCTGGGCTAGCAATGCAATAAACGGTTGCTCACGGCGGTGCCTGGCGCAGTATGAGGCAGGATGGGACCGCTAGACCAAAACCGTTAGTTGACGTAGCTAGCTTAGTTTTGAGTGCGGTGTTTTTCATCGATTCTGCGCATGCCGATTTATTATTTCTAACCGACTAATGGTTGTGAGTTTAGATGGCTCTAATCTTGTATGCGTGCTGTTGGAGCTGTCACCATGCCCATACCCTTCTTGGTGTATGGCGTCACCCTACTACCCTCACGGTGATGACCCTGTATGGGTGTCCAAGTGCCTAGCGATTAGTATTAGTATCCCGGTGGTTACCTTGTCGCAGCTCGACATCTGGTTCATATACCTTCTTCTAGGAGTGGTTTCTCTTCTACCCGTGCGGTGTCCGGTTCTGCGTTTGAGATTCTCGTTGAGCTACGCTATAACAAGATAGATGTAACCCACCGGTTTCTACTACCCCATCCATGCCGATGATGGTTGTCCTTTCCTATCATTGATCCGGGATAGTGCTTAACCTTCCGCTATATCCGAGTTATCTTCTTATTCCGGTGGCCGGAGATGACCTGCTTGCACTACTTAGGTGGCCACTGGTCTATCTCCTCCACCTTCCATAGGTTTACCCCTATATTCCACGGTTTCTAGCTACTTGATTCCTTGGTTAGTCATTGAGTAGCTGGGCACCTCATTGTGATTCCCATGCACATGGGCCCTTCTCTCTCCCCAACCCCTATGCTCCGCCTCATCCCACCCCCGAGGGAGAGCCCTGGGAATGTCATCGTGTTACCTTTAACCCGAAGGTTTCCGTTAACGTAAGTTAGGATCCGGTGGCTCGGGGAGGATCAGGGGACCAGCGAGCACTAGATTCGAGTATCGAGGTTGTCATGATACTTGGATGTGGATGTATTACTTGTCATGATGTTTCGTTTCATGTATGAACATAGTCGTACCATCATGATGTTCCCTTTCATGTATGAGTCTATGTATAATTATTTGGAACTTTTATTATTCTCCTTGGTTTCGCTCTTTTTGGGTTTTTCCTTGCTTTTCTTCCCCATTTATGGATGTTTGATCTCGGTTGCCTCATATTGGAAAAAAACAGGATGCGTGGAGGCAGCATGTGGGTGTGGATCTCACGATAAATTTGGCAAGGCAGGAGGGCATTCCCGACCGTATCCACAAACCGCCTCCACCTCCCCTCCATTGAACAAATCATGCGCATGTTAGAAGAGAAAAACAATGATCTGCTTGAACTATTGAAAAGTGTACGCTATGGTTGGGCGAATAAATCAAATGGCCATCACTCCAAGCTATCGGACTTTAAGAGAACTAAGCGTCCCGTTTAGTCAATTATCGATCCTTTGGAAGCGGCGATTGGTTCGGACTATAAAGCTTGAGATTGCCCACCGAAAACCAACAAGGTTCCATTTGCCACACTATCTTGGGGAGCTGCGGCTGTTGGTGGGATAATGCCAAAGGTATGTGGCCTGCAGACGATAGATTACTTGGGCTAAATTCAAGGACCATTTCATAAGTACCACATTCCCGGTATCATGAAATCAAGCGGTGTGAATTCCTCGCTCTCACCCGGGGGCCTGTCGATGTAGTATCTGCATAAGTTCAACCATTTGGCCCTATTCCCTCTATGATGTGCTCCGGAAGAAAGGAAGATGGATTCGGAGGTCTCAATCAGCACCTCCGATGCACACTCGGATGTTACTTCCCCAACTTTCGGACTTTGGTCAAGGCCCACATTGGAAAATAAAACACCACTGTGCATGACAATAAGCCCTTAATGATCATAAGTGCAAGTTCGAGCCTAAGAAGGATGGGCAACAGTGGAGGACCCTACAGCAGGTCAGGTTGAGTTCAAGCCCAATTGCGGCGAATGTTAACAAGACAACTACCCAAATCAAGAATATCATGACCACCAAGTAAGCAAAGATTTTTATGTAACATCCCAAATTTTCAATTTGGAATGTTATACATAGTCATTCATGCATATCATATTTTGTTGCATTTTGTTTAGGATCCTCAAATTCTAAGCAACTCAAGGACCCTCGGAGAGAGTTGGGGATTTCCGTTTTCATATTTGACTTTTATCAAATATTGAAACAAGGATCACTTTGGTTTTAATTTATTTTTTCTCCAAAATATTTCATATAAAGAAAATAAGAGGAGATAATATGACTTCTCCAAAACAAATGAAATATTGGAGGAAAATATTAAAATCAATTTTTTGGGTTTTATTGGAATTTTATTTGAATGTGCATTTTCAAAATTGCATTTTAGGCCGAAAATGTTCACCTATTCTAAATATTTTATTTAATGGTGAAAATTTGTTTTTGGAAATATTAAAAACCTCGGGGCCAAGGCCCAAAGAGCCGGCCCCCGCCGCGCCCAGAGGCAGGCGCCCCGCCGCCGGGCTCCTCCGCCCTATAACCGCCCGCCCCCCGCCGCCCCCGCCCCCCCCCGCCCATAGCCCGGGGCGCCGGCCGCCCGGCCGCCCCCTCGCGCCCGCCTCCCGCCTCCCGCCCCCCCCCCCGTCCCCGCCGCCCCCCCTTCGCGGGGTGCGGGCAGCGCCCAGAATAAATTCCGCCGTTCGTTTTTTGGTTTAGGTAAAAACCGTTGGTTTTAAAACCCTAGTTACTTTTTGTCGGTTCGTTGGTTTTTCGGTTTAGTTTATTTGCGGGCGTTCATCGTCGTTTTTTAAACGGTTTTTGGTTATCCGGACCAAAGCGTTAGATTCGTTAGCCTGTTCGTCGATTTTCTTTTTCTCGGGTTTTCGATTATTTTCGATCGCGATTTCGTCGATTTTCGTTTTGTTTATCTTTTGCTCGTTTATCGGAATCAGGCCCGATTCAAGCGCCTAATCTTCGTGTGAAACCATCTTTGTTTAAAACTTGAACAAGATTTTGGTAATGTAAAATTTGACTTTAGTTCAGATTAGTAATGAGCTTGTTTCTTTTGGGTTTGAGTTTGTTGCTCCGTTTGATTTGATTCTTTTTGCAAACCGGAGTTCTTAAGTTGAACTTTCTGGTTAGTTCTTCTTATTTGAGTTTTATCCGTGCATCTTTGATTGATTGATTATGTATGCTTTGTTTGTTTGCGATAGAATTCCCGGTCGGCGTCTTCTGATCCCTAGGTTTTGGGATGTCAACAAGGCAAGTAACATTGATCTTACTCTTTTCTCCGGTTCTTATGCATTAGTTCCAATCCCTCCTTTCTGATTAGGATGTATTTAAAGTGTGGGTTTGGGAAGTAGTTGATGAGGTAGAACCTATTGCCTTGTTTTGTTATCAAACCTTGGGAGTTACTTCTCGTTATGCTTATATTGCCATGCTATTCGTGACGTGGATTGGGTTTGAGTATCCATGACACATGTGAGTTGTTTTAATGGTTCAACTTAAGGTGGCAACTTTAATACACATCTGGGTGGATTGCTTGTTTGGGCCTGGAGAATCGGTGTTGTCCTAGGATATCCAAGGGTACTGTGTGATTTTCCTGCGGTCCAACCCAGGCTCAAAGGGATCTTAAGAATTCATGCTAGAAACTTGTTGCGCAAGCCATTATGGGCTGGCATAGTTTGAGTAAGTTGTGTGACCTCTTGGTGGTGGGCTGAATGTGAGGAAACTAGGTGTTTCCACCTAGAGTAAAAGTTAATGCTTCCAAAAGGGTGTCTGGTCATCCGTTTCTCAAACACCTGGTGCAAGAAATCCAAGGAAGATCGAGTCTTTGGGGAAAATCCAAACCTCCAATGTACAATCTAATCATGGTTGCGCGTCCCGGTGATGGACATCTTGATATCTAGTACTTGGATTATCCTATGTATCTCATCACTCTTGTCGGCGTTAGGAGCAGGGGTCCCAGACCACTGCGGCCTGGCGTGGCTCAAGGAGGCCAGGATGGCCCATCTTCATCAGCAACTCAAGACCCTCACGAGGCCAACCTCATGGGGGGCAGGGACTTCTCGGCCGGCCTCGTGGTGGGCTCATGAGGCCCGGAGGATTCAAGGCGGGTATCCAAGGTGCCCTGGCCAACCAGCGACCAAGGCGCCCGATCGGGCCCCCCGCCAGGCGTCCTCCTTCCTCTTTGGTGCAAGGGAGCAACGAGGGGCATCAAGCAAAGGCATCCGTTTGATTTAACAAGACCAAACCAGCCCCAGGCTGGGGAGTCATCGTGGAGCCCAAGCAGGCGTCATCACGAGCCTTTGGCGGCGAGGACCAACTTTAGTGGGATAAGTGTACCCGCTGTTCCCCTTCAAAATGGCCAATTGTTGGCGCCCTTCCGCTCAATATTTGGGGAGGCCCAGCCGTCTATAAGTAGAGCTAGCTACCATAGCGGGGGGATCGGCATTTGGAATCGAGAGAGAGATAGAACCGATCCTCAAGCTGAAAAGCAGGACACCATAGTAGTTCATCCGCCCACCAAACAGACCCTCACGAGGTTGTTCTTCCTGTCTTTTCCTCATCAGCCCAAGAGGCAATCCACCCGCCACAAACTAGGTAGGGTATTACACCTGCGGTGGCCCAACTAGTATAAATCTTGTGTCTCTTGTTGCTTTAGTAGTTTAGGTCCTTGCGATTGGGGTATGAGGCGGTGGAGGTTGGATCTCGCGTGCACCCAGTGTTGAACCTCAAAGGTGCTGCGAACCGAAATCCGACATTTAGCGCGCCCGGTAAGTGCGCGGAATCTGCTTCGTCGCCTCGTTCTTCTCGACCACAGCAACCATGTTTGGCGTCTGTCGGGCCCAGCCGCGGCTGAAACGCCCTCGCCTCCCATATCGCGAGACAGCTCCGTCGTGGCGCGCCTAAATCGTTCGCCGTCGCTTTGCCATCAACGCCGCCACCGACCGGCGAAACGAGCAGCGTCGTCCAGCACCCGTCCATGGCGGGGCAGCCGCACCGCCACGCGCCGCTCACCCCGCTGGTTCTTCGTCACGCGCCCCAGCCTTGTCGCGAGGCCGAGCTGCACTCGCACAGCGGCTAACGAGCTCCTGCGCTACCGCCCGTCGGCAGCGTCTGAAGAATGGCTCGGCCAAAGTCGCCGAGCTCGTCCGCCTGCGAGGCGACCCGCGCCGTCCGTTCGCTGCAGCACCCGCCCGCTGGCGATGAAGCTTTCTGAGGCGCCTCGGCCGCCTCCTCCTCAAAGCGCCCACAGCCCCAAAGCGCGCGGTCCTGGCGGAACCCGTTCCACCGGCGCCGTGGCAACAAGAAAAACTGTCAAAGTTCTCGCCCACAAAGCTGCCCAGCGCTCCCGCTCCGGCGTGAAGACCTGCTGCCGCCCTGCGGCCGAGGAGCCTGCAGACCAAGCTCTCTGCCGTCAAGGCCCCCAGCGGCCAGCGGGCTGCAGCGCCTTCACCTCCGAGCTGCGCGGTCGCGTGGCCCGCCAAGCTCAAGCAGACCTGCCTCCTCGCTCTGACGACACGGCTGACCCTCGGAGTTCCTCCAGCTCTGAGCTGGGCATCGAGCCTGCTGCAGGGGATGAAAGGTCATGGCGAACTGGTTTCCCATGGCGCTCAGGGCCAGACCCGCACCTTGGCTCCTGAATCGGCCCCAGGCATGATGTCTTCTGGGCGAGAGATGCTTCCCTTCGCATCGCCAACTTCCGAGTACTCGCGACCGCCACCTGCCGTGGCGACATCGCCGTATCAAGCAGCAACCGGAAACCACGCAAAGAAGTACATCAGGCCTTCAACAAGCAGCGCCTCAAGATGAAAGTCGTTATATCGACTAGAGGGGGTGAATAGGCGATTTTTATGAATTCTTCGAGGAAATTGCGGTGAGAAATTCCTAAGCGAAGAACTACTTCAGTGGAATAAGTACTCGAAGTAAGCATAACGAGAATCGGGCATGGTCATCATGATGAAATGAAGACAAACAAAGAGTACAAAAAGCGTAGACCAGGATAGCACAAGATGAGGACAAAGCAGTGAAGAAATTGGCGAGGGAAATTGAGAAAATCTTGAGTCAAAGTCTTCAAACAGATATGAACAAACACTCAACACAATAATGAGGAAATGAAAGGGTTGAGGAAATAGAACCAGTTAGGTTGGTGAAGACAATGATTTGGTAGACCAGTTCAACTGCTGTCTCGGTTATGCGTCTGGTTGGAGCGGTGAGTATTTAAACTCGAGGACACACGTCCGGACACCCGATCGGCTGAGCACGCCTCAGGACACCAAGTCCTCACCGTATTCTCCTTGAACTAAGGTCACAGACCTCGTCCAATCACTCGTGGTAAGTCTTGAGCGACTTCCAAACCTTCACGAGACTTGGTCACTCGGCGATCCACAATTCCTCTTGGATGCTCTAGACCATGGCCTAACCGTCTGGAAGAAGCACAGTCTTCAAAGGTAACAAGCGTCGGATCCACGGGATCAATCTCTTGATGATGCTCAATCACTTTGGGTTTTGTAGGGTTTGGTTTTGGGTTTTCCTCACTCGATGATTTTTCGCTCAAAGTCCTCGGAGGATGGGTTGCTCTCAAATGACAAGTGTCAAGTTTCTCTCGGGCACCAACCAGCTAGTGGTTGTAGAGGCTATTTATAGCCTAGGGAGCAGCCCGACATGATAAGACATAAATGCCCTTCAATGATATGACCGTTAGGTGGATAAGATATTTTGGGACAGTGGCGCGCAACACAACAACGATCGGAAATTTGAATGTCAAATTCCTCGGGGCTATCATGTTCCTCCTTTGTGTGCGAATTCCTAACTCCTCGGTCAGAACAAATTCCTCGTGACGGAAGAACTTCGTCTCATCATCTGAAGAAATTGGTGAAGCTGTATGAGATTTCAAAGGCTTCACTCGAAGGATTGGTAGGTGTAGGATTTTGAGTTGAGCATCACATGGAAATTTTCCTTAGTATTTCCTCGACCCCCTTTAACGATCGGTGTTTCTTATGACTCAAGAAAGAAAAAGCGAAACTACGAAAACAAAGTCTTCACGCTTCATGTTCCTTAAATGAATACCAAGTCTTCAAGGTCACACAATTTCTCCACTTTCAAAGTCTTGAGAAAGTCTTCAAAATATCGATCTTGATCGAAGACCTTCATTTTAAATTGACTTTCTCGTAAATATCAAACTCCTCTAGACTTATAGACTGTGTACACTCACAAACACATTAGTTCCTTAACCTATAAGTCTTCAATACACCAAAATCACTAAGGGGCACTAGATGCACTTACAATCTCCCCTTTTTGGTGATTGATGACAATATAGGTTAAGTTTTCAACGGGGATAAACATATGAAGTGTAAATCTGATATTGAGGAATTTGATTGCAAGATATAGAAGAACTCCCCACGAAGATGTGCATAGTGAGAATTTGCTTTTGTGGCATTGCACATTTGAAGAGTTGAATCATGGAGATCTCCCCTATATCTTGTAATTCATACGCATTTGACATATAATATGAAGAATTTGAAATGCATGATGAAATATAGTGCTTGATGTAATTCAACATGCATGCGATAACATTAATGAGGAACAAACATGCAAAATAAGCATCAAAGTATCGAGCTCAAGAGAATCGAGCTCGGTGCATCAAAATATCGAGCATAGTGCAAAACACGATGCATCAAAAGTATCAAAGCACCATCGGGTTTAAGATTACAACTCGATCAATAAAAGTTTGAGAAGAGCGAGGTTG
>JAHIAM010001861.1:0-25932 GCA_021605205.1 Aegilops longissima
CCTCTTTGATCTCGTGGTAGATCCACTCTTGTAACACACATCATCAATATTAATCTAGCGGGGCGTGAGGTTTTACCTCCATCAAGAGGGCGAACACAGGTAAAACATCGTGTCCCTTGTCTCCTGTTACCATCCGCCTAGGCATGATTCGGGACCCCCTACCGAGATCCGCGGTTTTGACACGACATTGGTGCTTTCATTGAGAGTTCCTCGTGTACGTGCAGCCATCGGTAGGATGCCTCATCTCGTCTTTAAAGATGATACTATCGCCAAAGGAGCCTTGGCGTGGCGAACTCTTGACTAGGTGGTTTCTTATGACCCGACCCGGCCACCGGCAAGCGATGACCTCTCGAGTCATCGAAACCAATATCGAGTTAGTTGGAACTTGCAAAGAGCAGTTAGATCGATCGAGCTCTCCTCCATAAGCGAGCTCTTGGATCGCATCGCCATACAGGAGTCGCCACGGACTACTGACGGGTCGGGCCTAAAACCGATCCGAGAGAGATCAACTCTCCCGGGCTACCCATCATGTTGTTGTGATAGAGCAGCAATGCGGCGATTCTTCTTGTATCTTAAGGACTAGATTCGTCCGGGATTTCCGATCCTCCATGCGGATTCCCTGAGAGGGCGGATGTCGATCAAGCCACGAACTTAAAATCGGTAGCGGGTTGGACTCATTGGATAACACTCAAAATCCAAACTTCCAAGTTGAAACTTCTCAGCCCTTGAGTCCTAAATTGGGCGGGGTTCGGATCTAGTTCCACCGCCCACCCAAACATTAGCGATCTCTCGAATTCGGCAAGAGCCGCTGAAGCAGTACATCATTCTTGGGCGATTCCTCACAGTTATGAACAGGATAAGGACTGCTTAGAGGAGGGCGCAATCCCAATTTTACTGCAATAATTGCAGACGAGGAATCCTAAGCGCCATAAGTAAATCGAAATTACGCTTTCTTGACTTGGTGACAATAGTACAAAAATCTTGTGCGATGGAAGCGCACTGGAAAACGAAAAGTAAATTTTGGGATAATCGGACCTGAATACATCCCTAGTCCAAACAAAAGGGTGCATCATTATCAATCACCGGGTTGAATACCAAAAACCAAAACCCCTAAAGTGCGGAACGTCTTGGAGGGTTGGCTCAGCGGACCTGCAAAATCCACGATGCGGGCGCCACTCCAACACACAGCCTTGGCGTGTTGGATACTGACGAGTGGCCAAAAGTGGCGTGAGGCTTTTTAGCCGAGGCAGCCAACCCAGCGATACGATCACGGTATTAACGGATCTTGAGACTTTCGCATCAAATAACATGCGGAAGCGAACAATCCATGAGCCTACGCCTAAGTCTACCAAGTAGCAACAACAAATCCATGGAAGCGACACGGCTATCACCTTCAACGCCCGGTGACGAACCTAAATTCGAACAGCTAGAGCACCGGCCGCATTGGTCCTCGGTCCGATAGTGGGCGGTTTCGTCTTACTAAGGTACTCATGGATGGCGGCGATTAAACCTCATCTGATGAAACTCTTCAAAAATGGAAATTGGTGGAGCGCATTGGCGACGGCACAACCTTGGAGGATAATCCCTAGTCGAGAAGTATCTTTGCAGGAAAAATCACACTAGATGTAGTGTTGGCTCACCGGGACAATTACAGGTCCGAGGAGGTCACGTTTCAAGTGGCCCCATTGACAGCGGATATCACGCTTTGTTAGAGGCGAGGCATTCACAATCTTCAAGCTATACCCCATTACGGGTACATGAAGCTCAAAATGCCGGACCCAATGGGATAATCACTCTCGCCGATGATCCGAATCTGACACTCCGCGCTGAAAATAAAAGAACCTTGCACTGGCCCTAGAGGCATTGTCCGAAGCCCTAGCGGCGGAGGAACTAACTTCTGCTGCGCTCCACGGTGGATAGGGGCGATGTGATACTCGATAAGAGGTCCAAGTCCACCTCTTTTAAACCAGCGAGACGAAATAGTCAAATTTCAGGTCCATCCAGCGGACCCCACAAAGGCGGCCTCCATTGGGGCACAATTAAGTCTGATGTCGAAGCACGCCTCGAGAATTCCTTGGGAAAATTGGGACATTTTGCTAGCACCCTTCAGACATGCCGGGAATCCCGTGGGTTGGCGAGCACTGACCTAAATATCCTAAAAGTTCAAGCCGATCAAACAAGCTCTTGGCGATTTTCGAACCCAAAAGGCAGGCAATGGGAGAGGAGCTAGCCAAACTCTTAGAAGCGGATTCATCGGAGATATAAAACATCGGATGGCTAGCCAACTTAGTAATGGTACCAAAAAGGACAAATCCTAAGCGCCTCGCGTCGATTTTAAAGACCTTAACAAGGCTGTCCAAGGACCCTTTCCCCTCCCTCGCATCGACCAAATCATCGATGCTACGCAGGGAACACGATTCATTGTGCTTCCTCGATGCATACTCCGGATACCATCAAATCAAGATGGCGGAGAAAGATCAGGCATAGCGGCATTCATTACTCCATATGGACCATTCGCTTCAACACAATGCCCGCCGGACTCAAAAGCGCCCGGCGCAACATATCGCGCATGATTCAAACATGTCGGCTACCGGATAGGCAAAAGCAGTAGAGGCATACGTGAAGCGATGTGGTCGTCTAGACCAAACACGTCGGAACTCTAGTAGAAGACTTGAGGTGACATTCGGCAACCTCAGAGCATATGACATAAAGCTCAATCCGGAAAAAATCGTCTTGGCGTACCGGCGGAAAGCTCTTAGGCTTCATCGTATCCGGTAGAGGAATTGAAGCAAACCGGCCAAAATCCGAGCTCTGTCACAATTGGATATTCAAAAGACCTCAAGCGGATACAAAAACTAACGGATGCGTGGCGGCCTTAACCCGCTTCATCTCCCGTTTGGGAGAAAAGGCTCTGCCTCTACCGCATTTGAATGGACGGGATGCTGCCACAGGCGGGACTCGAAGAAATAAAAAGCCATCACGGCAACAAATCCGGTTACTGGCGCGCCCAACCTGGGCGAACCTATGATTTTATATATCGCAGCAACACATCAAGTTGTCGGTAGCGGTACTCATCGTTGAGCGAAAGCGAAGGGCACAAATTCCCTCTTCAAAAACCCGTGTACTCACGTATCCTTTGTTCTAACTCCATACAAATCCGGTACCCACATTATCAAAAGATAAGCGTGTCACGGTGTTCATAGCATCCGGAAGCTGCGACACTACTTTCAAGAGTGTTCAATAGCGGTGGCCTCGAAGTACCTCTCAGCGATATTATAAACAATCGCGACATAGCGGGCAGGATTGCAAAATGGGCTATCGAGCTCTTACCATTTGACATAACCTACAAACCACGGCGAGCTATAAAATCGCATGAGTTACTGGCTGACTTAAATGCGAAATGGACGAAGCCGAACTCCCTAAAAATGCAGTAGCGTACTCAAGCTGGATCATGCATTTCAGCGGATCCAAAATGTTGGCTGGCTTGGGGCTGGCGTCGTCTGGCGTCTAGCGGAGACACAATCAATCGTACTTCAAATAATGTACACGGACTCCAACAACGCAGCTGAATCTGAGGCCCTTCTACATGGCCTCGGGATGGCAATCTCCATGGGCATTCAACGCCTAGAGGTGCTGTGAGGATTCAAACCTCGCAATATCCCAAGTAAATGGAACTTTGGCGCCAAAGATCCAAAAATGGCAGCTTACATAGCGCCGTCCTAAAATGTCAGCTCGGTTGAAGGACTAGAATTCCATCATGTAGCAGGGATAATAACCAGGCAGCGGGCGTGTTATGCGCATCGGTAAAGCGAGGCGCCGTCCTCTAACATCTTCTGGAGCGGCTCTTTAAGCCATCCATTATTATGGGAAGAGTCCGAAAATAACAATCCGGAACCAGTTGCATCACCTAACTCAGACCATTACGACACAATCGGCGGCTCAGCCAATGAAATAACACCTTGACTCACGAAATAATGGCAGTAATTGCCCGTGGACAGAACCATTCCTAGCCTACTTAATGCGGCGAGAACTTCCGAAGACCAAAATGAGGCCCGTTGCATAGTTCGGCGATCTAAAGCCTACAAGGTCCATGAGGAGAACTTTATAAAAAGCACAACGGAGTCCTTCAAAGGTGTATCTCCGAAGAGGAAGGCGAAATCTCTTGGCTGAAATTCACGCCCGGACTCGTGAGCACCACCTTTCAACCGGGCCCTTGTAGGCAAGGCCTTCCGTCAGGATTTTATTGGCCGACAGCCGGGGCGGATGCTTTCGAGATTTAGTCCAACGATCGTCGGTTGCCGGCTCTTTGCTAATCGAGCCACATGCCACCCACGCCCTCAAAACTATACCCATTACAGCGTTCGCGGTGCAGGGGCTTGACATGGTTGGACCCCTTAAAGGGAACCCACAAGCACAAATACTTATTGGTCATGGTGGACAAATTCACCAAATGGATTGAGGCCAAGCCGGTTAAAGCAGGCAGAATCCGGACCGGTGATAGACTTCATATCCGGGTAGTACACGTTTTGGCGTCCCCACAGCATCATCGCGATAACGGCCACGAACTTCACGGCGGCGAGGTTAAACTCTGGTGCAAAAACATGGGCATTAAGCTCGATTACGCTTGATCTATCACCCCCAAACTAACGGTCAAGTCGGCGAGCAAATGGTCTAATCATGGCGGCATCAAACCCGGACTAGTGCGGTCCCTCAAGGAATCTAACACGCCTTTGGGTAGAGAGCTCGACTCCGTACTCTGGGGCTGCGGACCACGCCAAACGAACTACTGGTTCACACCATTTTTCATGGTATCTGCGGTAGCGAGCGATCGCTGCTGCGATATAATTCATGACTCACCTCGTAATGCGCATATACGAAGAAAAAGAAGCCGAGCTAGATCGGCGGGACAGTTGGGCGCCTTAGAGGAGGGGCGGGACGTGGCAAAGGCTCGTTCCCATTTTATCGGTAAGCAGGCTCGAAGATATCAAAGCGATGCGGGCCAAAACTTACAATGTTGGCGAACTTGTTCTCGCTGCCGGACAAGAAAAGGACAAACTTAAGCCCAAGTGGGAAGGTCCCTTCATCATCGACCAAGTCGACGACCCGAGAACGCATACCGTCTCACGTACTTGTCGACAACCGACTCGAGCCGAACCCATGGAGCGCAGCCCGTCTCCGAAGATTCTCGCCTAACGTCGGACTCGGGTTCGTCTCACTCCCCGTCCACCTTTTTTTCTTGTCTCTCGTCCTCCTCCTTCTTCCCACTTTTTTCAATACCTTTTATGGGCTGATTTGCGCTTTGTTCGCTTTACTTGATGTGCTCACGGCACTCATTATACAGGGGCTTCTTTAATAGAAGCTTATTCATCAGGCTTCATGCCCAACACATGTCATACTTCCACATGTACCTTTTATTCACCATTATATGCATCGATATGACTTAAGTTTTGGCCAAGCTGGGTTGCTGGCTCACATGCTTACCCCTCGTTCCCGATTGTTCGGCTAGGAGGTAAAGGAGCACCTCTGCGATTATTCTTGGCCGGTCGGCCGGATGTGTACCTCGGTGGGTGAAGCGAAAGCTAAGCGTTCTTAAGAGAATATTGATCGGTGACTTGAAAGATGATTTATTACTTACTTATTTATCTGCCCCGGATGCTTTTTACGCTATTTTGCGATGCATTGCACTTTAGGGCATGCCTCCGAGAAAAAGGAACCCATATGGAACTATTCTCACTGGAAGATGTTTCTTACTAACCATGTAATATAACATAACTAGTTGGGCACTTATGCGATAAAGCAATTATGACCCCGGCCTTGTCTCCATGCATGCCCGGTTCTTTTATAACCGTAAGGGTATTCGGACACACTCCGGACTGTTGGGTCCCGAGGTTGAAGCGAAGCAGTCCATAAAGACAAGCGATCTACAATCCGGCTAGAAGGCATTTTACATGTCATTTCAAATTACATCGTCAAACCGGTTGATTGTACTCCTCCTCAATCCCATCTAACGAGTGTCTAATTCTGATCTGTTGGGAATATTCACGCCAGTTCTACTTGGCGTACATCAACTCACGGGGATCTCCTTCCCTCCGGGCCCATGAGTCCGACCTCGGCCATGTGGTTTGGGTCGGAACTTGGATAGCGTGTCTTCACCATGGCCCGAGCCTCCTGGCGCTCCTTGGCGGGCAGGCCGATATCTTCCACAAGCGGAGGCGTCGCCGTGCTCCTGAAGCTTCTCGGCAAGCTCACCAAGGCCCTCGGGTAGGGAGGCGGATGGCCATAAAGCATGAGCAGCGCCACTCATCCGCTTGCCGAACATGTTCGAGCAATTGCACTAGCTCGGGAAGTTGGTCACCCGTTGACTCAGGCATTTCCTCTGCGAGGCGACACTGTGAGCACACCTAAAGACATATTTACATCAATCAACTTCCTCGCGAATTCTTCTTTTCAAAGGAATTTGTTCAAGCACTTACTATAAATGCTGCGTGACAAGCCGCTGATTCTCCTTCACGGGCAGGACAGCTGGGCCGAACACCTTTCAGCTCTTCTCCTTCTTGGGTGTGGGCATCTTGGAGCTTGTTTCTCTCTGTTGCACCTTCATAAGCACCCTCTCATGACCTTTAGGCAGCCTTGTGATGCATTGCTTATCCGGATCTAGTCCGGCGCCCTCTACAATATTATTGTCGATTCACGCCACTTTGCTAAATAATTATCTTTTCAAAGTCGTCTTACCAGTGAGGTCTCTGTGGCTCCCCCTGTGGCGCCAATCTTGACCTCAAGTTGGGCCTTGCACTCTTGGAGCTCTGGGGACAGATGGGTATTCTTCTCCGTAAGACCACTGCATAATAATTGATCCTTAAATCAGTTATTTCAACTATTTTAAGTCTCGGGAGACTCTTGGCATATATAACTATTAAAATTACTTACCGTATGTCTTTCACATACTTGCTCCGTAGCTCTGGTTAACCCATCTTGGCGGCGGAGTCTTGCGTTCCGCTTTAAAGGCATTTAACGTCTCGGGGGAAACACGCGTCACTGAAAGAACTGTCCGGCGGCGCTGTGATTCATGGCTCTCCACCTCGAGACCGGTGGCGGACAGCACCTGTCGGCATCCTCCGTCGGAGGCGTCCGGCTCACGCCTTGTATTCGCCTCCCCTCCGGACCATGCATTGGAGCATGGCCGGCGGAAGCTTGATTGTAACCTCTCCGGACATTGTCCGTGGCGCTCTTTCTGGAAAAGTTATGAGCATTAATATACCTCCTAGGGATCCTTCCCTTAAAAATAGCGGTGCTCCGTACCATTCGGCGGCGTTTGGTTCGTCGTCGCTCCTCTTCCTCTCTTTGGGCGGTGACCCTTGTTGGCGGCCGCTTGATTCGGCTTCCACCTTAAAGGCGCCTCTGCGATGCACCATCGGTATGGGATGGTCGAAATTGTAGCGGATCAAAGTGATGGTGTCAAGACCTTGGTCGTAGTCACACAGGAGGCGAAACAAACCGGGGTAGTCGGTCCGTAATGGCGACTAGGGCATTGTCTATGCTACGTTGGTGGAACACCCGTCAATCAGCTCCACCTTTATGTCGGATCCTCTTGGAGGTCGGATCAAGGATCGTTCGGATCCTCGGGCTATGGAGTTAGGCTGCGTATGCCCTCCACGTCCGGCGCAGCTCTGCGTCGAAATCATGAGTAAGATACTTGACTTTAAAAAAGTATGGATCGGGTAGATGAACATCCGCTTACCCAGCTCAGGGGTTATTCATAGAAAATCCATTCAGCGGATTCTTGCGGAGAAGTCCTCCTCCTCTCCCTTGTACAAGCGGACGGGATCTTTGCGGATCGGCTGCGAGCACTGGCCCTTTGCGGCCATGACGGGTGGCGTCGTCTTCCCGTTGAAATCCCACATAGGGTGGCCCCTATATTGGAGTGGCTGCACCCTCGCATAATGCTGCGTGGCCATGACTCAATCATGGTCAATCCGGAGTGGGCGATAACCTAATCCGGCCCATCGAGATAATGGGCGCTCCTATCATCTTCCGTTGAGGGCTCATGAGCGCCAACTCGGCGTTTCTTCAAGGAGCATTGTTGAACACGGGAGGCGATCCGGACTGGATCCGCGGAAGGCGTCCTCCATGTAGAACCATTCGAAGGCCGGTCTTGGGCGCCTTCTTCGGGGTGCGGATAGATATCCGGTCCGGCGATCGCCATATTTCGGCTCCGCCCACTTGATATATCGACCCCTCATGAGAAGCGAGTGCGAGACAAAACAATCTCTTCCACAGGGCAAAATGGGGCTCGATGCCCAGAACAGCTTCGCAAAAAGCTACAAAGCCCGCGATGTGCAAAATGGGCGGGCGTGAGGTGGTGAAGTTGGAGTCATAGAACTCTAGGAGACCGGGAGAAAGCGGATGTATGGAAATCCGGGTCCCCTTATTAGATGAGGGACAAAGCATACCGCTCCCCTTTGGAAGGGTTGGGGCGCCCTCAGCTTTGCTTTCCACCCTTGTAGGTGGCTAGTTCGGCTCGAACAGGAACCATGAAAGCTGGGGAAGATATCCCTCGGTTTGGAGTACCACTAGCTCATTGTGTGGGCCAGAGCATCTCCCCAATCTCTGGCTTAGGGCTGGGGCGCGAGAGGAGGAGGCAGCGTCGGCTATCCATGATGGAATGGATTTTTTGTCGAGGCGCTTGATGAGAACTTGCGGATGGAGGATGGTGTGAGCTGGATCTAGATCCTCGCCTCTCTTATAGGCGGCTCGTTAGCATGGCTAGGGGTAAAATGTAAAAATATCAGCCTTTAGCATTCACTTTAACCGTGGAAGAAGGCCATTATTGGGCGTAGAAGCCAAGGGCGCAACATTTATAAAGAAGCGGACACTATTCGGCGGGAACATGAAGATTGAAGGAGAACCCACCTTGCAGCGCCGAAGACAATATCTGGCATGGGACTCAAATCGTGCTGAAGCCCGTTTCGGGGACTCTTGAGGAGTTCGGACTAGGGGGTGTCGGATAGCGAACTATCATCATCGGCGGACTCCAAGACTATGAAGATACAAGATTGAAGACTTAGTCCCGTGTCCGGATGGGACATTCCTTGGCGTGGAAGGCAAGCTTGGCGATACGGATATGTAGATCTCCTACCATTGTAACCGACTACTGTGTAACCCTAACCCTATCCGGTGTCTATATAAACCGGAGGGTTTTAGTCCGTGGGGCGAACAACAATCATACCATAGGCTAGCTTCTAGGGTTTAGCCTCTTTGATCTCGTGGTAGATCCACTCTTGTAACACACATCATCAATATTAATCTAGCGGGGCGTGGGTTTTACCTCCATCGAGAGGGCCGAACACAGGTAAAACATCGTGTCCCTTGTCTCCTGTTACCATCCCCTAGGCGCTTGAGTTGGGACCCCCTACCGAGATCCGCGGTTTGACACCGACAACCAGCCTCCTCCTC
The DNA here is from genome assembly GCA_021605205.1 of Aegilops longissima. Lineage (NCBI taxonomy): Eukaryota > Viridiplantae > Streptophyta > Magnoliopsida > Poales > Poaceae > Aegilops > Aegilops longissima. Next base: position 9,454 of record JAHIAM010001861.1, read on the forward strand.
GGTTATATTAAGGAGGCGGGGAATGTATATCAACAAGAGCGGTGAAAAAAGGTTTACGCAGAGGTCTTGTCTGAAAAGAATCCTTTGTGCAGGGTCCTGCTTTGCGTCTGCGCTTTGTGTCTCCGTTGTGCCGTATCTGGGCCGGGTGTATACGTTGTTCATACATAAAGAAGGAACTTAGTTTGAAAGAAAAGGAGGCGTCGCGAAAGATGTATAATATTAAATGAATAGAAATGCAGTTCGAAGAAGTGATCAAAATTGAGATTATTGTCTCTTGTTATATGCATCACGGCCCCTCGTGTGAGGGGTATACGCTAGTAGGGCGTACGGACTTCGTCTAGCAAGGTGTCAGGGTTTGAATGACCAATTGAGGTTCTTTGCCTAGCGAGGCTGGATAGGTATGGGGCTGTCAAGCGATCTCCCATTCTCCGTGCTCGAGTAACACTTAATACTTCCTTTTAAAGAGATGATGCGCGTGGACGGGCATTTTAAGTGTTAGAGATGCATAATGTGGTATTGTGTTAAAAGCGGGTGAAAGCTTGGCGTCCCAATAGTGTGATGGCTACTTTTAAGCGAGGCGACATGGAAGAGTAACCTTTTACGCGCGGAAGTTGTCGGATGAACCAAACACAACTTCTAGCGATATGGAGCCCATCGCGGAGGCGTATGGGCGAGCGGTACTCCTTTAAAGGAGGTGTTGCTCTGGCGAATTTTGGTTGGTTTATCCCCATCCTGCGGATTGTGTCTGATATATCGAGGTTTATGTCCTGCCGCCATCCATGAGGACATGTGTAAATTGGAATCCGTTGATTATGGGATCAATATAAAGGCAGTCCATCTGCGTTTGGATATTAGAAGCGCGCTTTGTTTTTCCTTTTGATCACGTGAAGTGAGTTTCTTTGTTTTAACCTCTGTGGAAAGTTTTTTGTTTTAGGGGTTACGCTTGTGGTGCTAAATCGTCATCTTTACTTGGTGTATCGAGGCCCCTTGTGTTGGCGTTGATCTGCGAATTTGTTTGAAGACCAACAATCTCTGTGGGTATGGTTTGCGAGCTTCCGGAGGTACCATGTATTTGACACAGTCTATCGAGAATCTTGTTTAGGTTGGAGAGCTTCGTCCTTTGTTATCCTTTAGGGCGATGTTTTGTTGTTCGGCGAGCTTTTGAATCGGCGTTGACCGCGTACTATCCGAGGCCATTTTCCTTATTCGGTATTTGATCTTTTACGCATTGTGATTTCCGTTTCCATCCCTAATTTGGATGTACTCGGGTATTTGGTCTTTGCATCTAGCAAGCCAGCTGTCCTCTCCAGCATAGCGGGTCATGAGAACTTATTAATGTCGGCCATTGTTCTTGGCTTTTCTTGGCGAGGTGTGCTGCGACCATTAAGTCTCAGACGTTGTGTTTGAAAGCTGATAAGGCTTGGCGTCCGAGACGATCGACTATTTGGTTCTTTTAGTAAGAACCTGTTCGAAATTTCGGGCTGACTCTCGGGCTGTTGAGTTATGTGACTTAGATAAATGCGCATCCAGGACGGACATAAGTCCCCTGAAAATTTGCCGAAATGCATCCTCGAGCTCTCCCGGCTTCCATTGGTATTTTCGAGGAGGCTTTTAAGCCAATGCGAGCTGGCCCTTTGAGTTTAAGGGTAAGTATTTTTATGGCGTGGAGATCATCTCCTCTAGCCATGTGTATGTGGAGGATGTAATCCTCGATCCGAGACTCGAGAATGCATTGTTCCGTCGTGTGCCTCTATGTTTACGGGTTTGAATCCTTTGAAATTCATGATCCGGCACCTCATCCAGTGAAACATAGGGGTGTCTGGGCCCTATATTGGGTGTGTCGTGATCTTGAATTTTGGCGTGTTGCATTGCTTTGGTGAGCCTGCTTTCTTGGCCCATAGATGGACCTAAGCGGGCCATCCTCTCGATGTGAATCCTTATGCGGATGCATATTGGTTTGTGTCTGGCGCCATTATGCGCTCTCTTTTACCCGTGGTCGTCCATCCGGCGGGTGGCCTTCTTCTTTTTAATTGTGGGGGCTCTAAGGCCTCCTCGTTGAATCAGGCGGTAGCTTTCTTTTCGGGTAGCTCTTTGTTGGCGACTATCGCGTACTTATCTCTTGATCTGAATACTTTGCTCCATCTAATCCTGAGTGCATCTTCCGCTGTTTTGAGCTTCCTTACGCTTTTTCGAGCTCTGTAGCGATGGCGGCGAACCTTTTAAGGAAGTCATTTGCTCCGATGGTTTATGCAGTGTGAGATCGTCCGAACTGTTGTCTTTCTTGGGGACAGATTGTTTATCCAAGTTGTCTTGTTAGAGACGATTGCTCGATAGCTTGTTCGTTGTCCACGGTTCGCCCTGCTCTATAGCTGAGTCTTTGTTGAGGCGGGACTTTGTTGGCGTTTACGTTGCGTTTTTTTGCTTCCGAGGATTTATCCTTCGTGGCGTCCGTTGATCCTCGTCTTCATTTGCTTTAGCTGTATCCACCATGTATACATCATGGGGTAGGTTATCCAGCATCCTATAGTCTTTGGTTCATTATTGTCTCCTACATACGTCGTCCATACCATCGATGTCTTGGTCGAAATCGAGCCGCGTCGTGTAGGCTATCGGCGATGGCTCTGAAGTGGGTCTTTGGGTGGGCGTTGAATTTCTTCATCGTCAGTATCCCAACCTTCTGACGTGGTCGGCCAGAACTTTCGGATAAAGAGATAGACTTTAGTGAATTCAGGATGTCGCCAAAGGAGAGTCTTTGAAAGATGTCCATGACCGTGAACTCCATCTTGGCATGTCGGATTCGATTGGCAAAGCGCGGAGGTTGAGATGCGGAGAGGAGTCCGGCACCACTGGGTCGAGTCTTTGCAAAGGGCGGGGATGGAGTTGGCTCGATCACCGTAGAGATTAAAGCCCAGGCGGTGTCCAACCACTCGTCCCCGTCGGGAGTCGGCTCCGGATTAAAGGTCGGGGGCGGATTACAGTGCGGACCTCGAGGCCTTTATTGGCTGCAGATCTAGATCATGCCCGCATCGAGAGCGGTCGGCTGGCGGCAACTGCGGCTCGAATCCGTCGAAGATCAAGTCTCCGCGGATATCGGTCGTATAGTTTAAACTTCCAAATCTGACGTGACTGGCGGGCGTAACTTCGATCTGCTCGGATGGCCAAGCGAATTAGCGCGATGCAAAGCCGCGAACACGAAGATCTGTCCGGGAGAAAAGTCTCACCACGGACCCGCGTCGTTATTGATGATCGAAGGAGCCGCCGGGACTATCGGTGACAACGACGGAGGAACTCTCAATGAAAGCACCAATGTCGGTGTCAAAACCGGCGGATCTCGGGTAGGGGTCCCGGCCTGTGCGTCTAGGCGGATGGTAACGGGAGACAAGGGACACGATGTTTTACCCGAGTTGGGCCCTCTTGATGGAGGTAAACCCTACGTCCTGCTTGATTAATATTGATAATGTGTGTTACAAGAGTTGATCTACCGAGATCAAAGAGGCTAAACCCTAGAAGCTAGCCTATGGTATGATTGTTGTTAGATCCTCACGGACTAAAACCCTCGGTTTATATAGACACGGATAGGGTTAGGGTTACCTGAGTCGGTTATAATGGTAGGAGATCTACATATCCGTATCGTAAGCTTGCCTTCCACGCCAAGGAAAGTCCCATCCGGACCGCAGGCGAAGTCTTCAATCTACTATCTTCATAGTCTTGGAGTCGGCCGATGATGATAGTTGACTATCAGGACACCCCCTAGTGGAACTCCTCGGTACCCATTTAGTAATGGGTCCTTTGATGTTAATGTGAGGTTCTTAGGAACCCAAATAGACCATTCAATGTACTCATAATAAGAACCAACAAATTTAGCATAAACATGCCCATCACTATGCGTCACAACACATATGAGGGGTTAAAGTGGCAGCTATGTTCAAGGGATGACATTGTCCTTCTTGGCATTGCCACCCTTTGCATAGTTCTTCTTCTTCTTGGAAGCACCCTCTCCCTCCCTCACAAAGTTTGCTTGAGGAGGAGGAGGTTGCTTAGTCTTGTCATTCTTCTTCTTGCTCTTGGGCTTGGGTGAACCCAATCCCTCCTTGGCCACAACTTCCTTTTGATTACTCAAAAGGTGGTTAAGTTCTTCTCACCTTGTATGCATGTGACAAGGCCCTTTTCAAGTTGCTCCTTCAACTTAGCATTCTCCTCAACAAGATGCACATGCTCACAACAAGGGTTAGTAGCATTTGCATTATCAATCAATATCATATGAGGAAGGTGGCTTTCTCCTTGGTTAGCTTCACTTGGAGTTGATCATGAGACTCTTTGAGACTAGCATGAGCACCCTTCAAGACTTTGTGAGCCTGTCAAGAATGTCAAACTCCTCGTTGAGTCTAGCAAGATCAACTCCAAGCTTTGCCTTCTCGGAGCTAAGCACACGAGACACAACAAGAGCATGATCAAAGTCTTTAATTTAGCATGATCATCGTTGTATGACTCCTCAAGAGCCAAGCGAAGACCACGCTCTTCCTCAAGAGGATTGGAAAGATCCGAAATCTCATCGGCATAGTCACGACTATGCCCTTCCATCTTAGAGATGGTTTCTTCATGAGCCTCGATCATGAGATTAGCTTCACCAAGTTGTTCCAAGAGAACAGCAGAAGTGCTTCTTGGATTTGCCCTTGAGTTTACCCATAAGATCTCAAACTCATTCTCCTCACATTAGTCCCCTCATGTTCATCAATGCAATCCGTCAAAGGAGAATGATTGATGATGGTAGTTTTGATGTTGGGGGTTACCTTGTTGGTGGCTTTAGCCATGAGGCACTTAGCGGTGATGCTTTCATTGGGTGAATCGAAGAGAAGACACGAGTGGTTACCAATGATATGCGGCGGCCATAACAACAATTCACCATCTTCATCATCATCATCATCCTCATTGTACTCTTCTTGAACCACCAATGCTTTGTGAGGACCCTTCTTGGTGAAGTTGCTCTTGTTGGGGAAAAGACTTGCCCTTGTCCTTACGGATGAGCTTGCCACCATTGTCTTCCCTCTTCTCATATGGGCACTCCGCAACAAAGTGACTCACATTGCCACAATTGAAGCAAGTCCTCACTCGTTGCTTGCCTTGCGCCATGAGTTGCTCTTGTTGAAGTTGGGCCTTGAGTTCTTCTTGCTCCAAAATTACCTTGAAGCAAGGGCCATGTGTTCATGATAGTCATGCCCATTATCTTGAGGTTGCTCTCTTCTTCTTCCTCCTCTCCATCTTCTTGACACAAATCTTGGCCTTCAAGCGAGGTTGGGCTTCTTTTCTCTTTGGGGCGAAACCGCATTGTCGGCGGTCTTGTCCAATATGCTCATAGCCACAAACAAATCCAACACATCACTTGAGGACAGGGTGTGGAAGTCCGGCCGTTGACGGATGGCGGAGGACATGGCTTTGTGGTAGGGCATCATTGACTTGAGGAATTTAAGCTTGATCCGGTTGTCATCCGTGTCCTTACTTCCATGATCCGGGAGGAAGGCGCAAGCTTAGTTACTCTCGATAGAGCTCACGAGGTTCTTCTTCTTCTTTCATTGCAAACTCATCGGCTTCATCTTGGACCACTTCATAATTGGAGCGTTGAATGCTTGCGCTTCCTCGATAAAGGAAGCCACCTTGAGCCAAGCATCTTTGGCAAGGGAGTAGGGCGGAGATGAGGGAGGTCTTGGGAAGGATTGCTTCTTGGATGATGAAGAGCATTCTCATTGAATTGATGGTCCATGACTTCTCTAGGAGAGAAGTTGCTTCGAATCATGCGGATAGAAACCTTCTTCAATGATTCTCCAAAGGTTAGTGTTCACATGATTTAAATGGCGCTTAAAATGATAAACCCAAGAATCAAAATCCTCCTTTTATCAATCTTAGGTGGTGGACGGCATGATTCAAATGAGTGGAAGAATCGGTCCACCATAAGCGGGAGGAGGTTGCACATGGGCGAAGATGCGGTGCCATTCTTACCACTAGGCGATGGGGCTTTCTCACTAGAAGCTTCCCCTTATCGGAGTTAGCATCCGCTCCCGTGTTGGCGGGATCACCCACTTTCGCAGGTGCGGTGGAAAGTTTAAGCCCTTCTAGGAATTCCTTAAACATTTCCTTGACCTCGATGCGTCATGGAGGTTTTCAATGTGTCCAGCATACATTGAATTCCTCACGAAGATCAGTACCCCCATCTCCGTAGATGATATCGGATTAGCACGAAGTGCTCCCCACATCATCTCTGACGTCAACCATACTCTTGAGACGGTAAAGTCCTTAAAAGAGCGAGGCTCGATACTAATTGAAAGGATCGATATAGTTGACTAGAGGGGTGAATAGGCAACTAACAATTTTAAGCTTTTCTTTACCAATTTAAACTTTGCAATAATAAAGGTTGTCTAGAAGTGCAACTAGGTGGACAACCTATATGATGCAATCAACACAAACACAAGAGCAAGCAAAGATAGAAACACAAATAAGCTTGCACAAGTAAAGGGATAAGATAACCAAGAGTGGAGCCGGTGGAGCGAGGATGTGTTACCAAAGTTCCTTCCTTTTGAGGGAAATGCGTCTCCGTTAGGCGGTGTGGAGGCACAATGCTCCCCAAGAAGCCACTAGGGCCACCGTAATCTCCTCACGCCCTCGCACAATGCAAGCCAGTGATTCCACTATTGGTGCCCTTGAAGGCGGCAGAACCTTTACAAACAAGGTTGGGGCAATCTCCACAACAATTGGAGGCTCCCAACAACACCACGAGCTTCACCACAATGGAATATGGCTCCACGGTGACCTCAACCGTCTAGGGTGCTCAAACACCCAAGAGTAACAAGATCACATAAGGGATAAGTGGGGGAATCAAAGTCTCTTGGTGGAAGTGTAGATCGGGCCCTTGTCACCCAATCCGAGCAAATCAACAAGTTTGATTGGCTGGGAGAGATATCGAGCCAAAATGGAGCTTGGAGCAACAATGGAGCTTAGAGATGGAAGAGGTGATCAACTAGAGGTAGGAGAACCGCCTTTTATACTCGGAGAAAAGATCAACCGTTATCCTCTAGTTTAGCCAGCGACAGCAGTACTACCGCTCAACCAGCATACTACGGCCCAGCGACCGCGATACTACCGTGGAAGGCCACGGTACTACATGGCGGCAATGAGCACAGGGCTGGCCTGGTGGCGCGATACTACCGCGCACCCTTGCGGTACTACCGCCAAAGGCTGAGCAAGCCCGACCTCTGAAGCGAGATGAAATAAATTACATACAGTGCCTACTTCCGTTGAAAAAGCGGTCACGAAAACCAGCAGCGGTACTACCGTGCCGCGTAGCAGTACTACCGTGGGCGGATGTAAACTTACATCCGCTCCTACTCTGTGGCGCAGCAGATGCAGGGCATGAGGGCCCGCAGTACTACGGCTCCAAGAGGCGGTACTACCGTGTCCACTCGCGGTACTACCGCCTGAGATGGCGGTACTACCGGTGTGGTAGCGGACGTAAAAATTACATCGCGCCTACTACCGTCCGGAGCAGCACAAAGGCGTGGGAGTTGCGGTACTCGGCTACGGGGGCGGTACTACCGTGACCCCAGTGATACTACCGGCTGGTGCTTGCTTGATACTACCGCTCCTAAAGCGATACTACGCCAAGAACAGCGAAACCATCGGTTTATGCACAACTATGACAGCGGGAAGATGCTCCAAAGTGCAAGAAAGGAAGAACAAGTGTGCGTGTTGATTCCACCCAAACCTTTCCGGCGCGGACCCCTCTTAATAATGCGCCTCTCCCTCGACTCAAATCCACCAAAAGAAGCGTGAAACGGCGCCGTCTTCAATAGTCTCAGAGGGGCACCGAATCGTCTCGTGCCTAGTGATGAAACATCCCGAGAAACTCAAGGCATACGATTAGTCCATAAAAGTATTGTCATCAATCACCAAAACACTTAAGGAATAAATATGCCCTTACAGCAATATTCATCTTAGAAATATCTTACATGTTCCAGAAACAGCAAAAAACCTTCTTTCTATTCACCGTATTGCCATTGATAACAAAGTGTTTCTTGAATTTCACCCTTATTTCTTTCTGATCCAAGATCAGGTCACGAGGAACATTCTCTATCGAGGTAGATGCGTGCATGGGCTATATTTCCCCTATTTAGAAGCTTCAATAAACAAGTCTATGGTGTCATAAGACTCTCTCCCGGGCGGTGGCATGCAAGATTAGGACATCCATCTTTTATCATTGTTCAACAAGTGCTTAGAAATAATAAACTCCCATGTGTTGGTGAGCATAATTTTGAAACAATATGTGATTCTTGTCAAAAATCAAAATCGCATCAGTTGCCCTATCCGATTTCAACTAGTATTTCTACTAGACCTTTGCAACTTGTTTTCTCGATGTGTGAGGGTCCTGCCCTATATGCATTTATCGCCATACTTACTATGTTAGCTTCATGGATGGTTTTACTAAGTATACTTGGATCTACCTTCTTAAAAAGCGCTCTGAAGTTTTCCAAGTCTTCCAATATTTTCAAGCACTTGTTGAGCGTCAATTTGATAGCAAAATCCTTGCCGTCCAATCCGATTAGGAATGGCGAATATGAGAAACTAGACTCGTTTTCCAAACCTTGGGCATCTCACATCCGTGTCACCTGCCCCCCACCAACAAAGCAGCTCCGCTGAGCATAAACCGTAGGCGTAGTTGAGGTTAGGCTAGCCTTACTGCCGGTGCCTCCATGCCCCTCAAGTTTTGGGATGAGGCCTTCCTCACATGGTTCATCTCATCAATATGCTTCCTAGCCGAGTCATCCAAATGATACACCCATGCGAAGCTGCTCAATACTAGACCAGTTATACCTCTCTTCGTGTGTTTGGCTGCTTGTTGGCCCAATTCGTCCCTATAACAACCATAAACTTATGTTCAGATCAAACAATGTGTGTTTCTTGGTTATAGTTCCAAACACAAAGCGGTTAAATGTCTAGATGTCTCTCTATGGTGTGTCTATATTTCCTGCGATGTTGTCTTTGATGAAACCGTGTTTCCTTTTGCCAATCTTCATCCTAATGTCGGTGCTTTGCCGCGAGAATTCTCCTTTACCTTCTCATTTAACGGGTTCTCGGCCGCAGGGGATGACAATTGTATTGATCATATGACTAATGCTTCTAACCATGCAAATGAGGCTTGTGATCTTGCGGATCTCATCTGGAAGGAAGCGAAAAAATCAATGCAAAATAGTGCGAGAAAATGTTGAGCGGACTACATTTTATGTGTCGCTACGTGACAACGCCAAGCGAATCTGCGTTGGGATCCGTGACCGCGTCGGATCCGACAACATCAAGCTCGGGATCGAGGCGCTAGACCCACGACATCGACCTCGGGCTCGAGGCCTCGGCGGGGAGTCTCGACGCAGCGCCTAGCCAATCCATAACCGACCGGTTCATAGCGACACAGCGTTTACATCGGTAGCGCTGCCCGCAATTAGGTGTTGGCGCTGATCTCCACCACGATCTGAGGCGGCGTGGATGCGGCGTGGAGTCGAAGCCATGGGATCTTCTGCTGCTCTCTTGTTCACAGCGTGGCGGCATGCCACGGAAGATCGGTCGCGGTGACGGCGGCGAATCTGCGCCAAGATTGATGGGATCCCCTGTTTGTCTCTCCCGAATCCTCTGCGTGCAGTTACGGTGTGGTAGCTCAGCTGTACAAACACGACAATGCAGGACTACGATCGAGTGTCATTCAGCACATTAATTATAAAGTTAAGTATGGTTTGACTTGTTCTCTGAGGAGAGCCTAGTACATTTCAGGAAGCATGCAAGGATGCAAAGTGGATGAAAGCTATGGAAGAAGAATTTCAAGCACTTGGAAGAATAAAACATGGCACCTCGTTCCTTCACAACAAGGTAAAAACTTGATTGATTGCAAATGGGTGTTCGGAATAAATAAAAAGTCAGATGGTACTATAGATAGATACAAGGCCAGACTAGTAGCAAAGGGGTTTAAGCAAAGGTATGGCATAGACTATGAAGACACATTCAGTCCTGTTGTTAAAGCTGCCACTATACGTCTTGTTTTGTCTATTGCCATAGCCAGAGGATGGAGTCTTAGACAACTAGATGTGCAGAACGCGTTTCTGCATGGTGTTCTGGAAGAGGAAGTTTACATGAAACAACCTCCTGGTTTTGAGGACAAAAACAAACCTTTCATGTATGCATCTTGGATAGATCTCTATGTATGGTGAAAGCAGGCTCCGGGGACTTGGTACACATGCTTGAGCTCAAGTTGCAAGCACTTGGGTTTGTTCCTTAAAGATGCGATACATCCTTTGTTCATCTATAATAAATCACGTACATCTGTTTTGTGCTTATTTATGTTGATGATATCATTGTTACAAGCTCATCAAATGAAGTTGTGACAGCCTTGTTGAAGGACTTGAATTCAGAATTTTCTCTTAAAGATTTAGGAGATTTGCATTATTTTCTTGGTATAGAAGTTAAAAGAAACAAAGGAGGACTTCACTTGTCACGGGGAAAATATGCAAGCGATGTTTTGAAGCGGAGTTGGTCCATGAGAATTGTAAACCATCACCAACTCCACTATCCATTTCGAAAAAGTTGTCTCTTGCGAAGGAGAACTCTTGGATCAAGAGGATAGCACAAGGTATAGAAGTATGGTTGGTGCACTTGATGCTTGACTTTGACTGAGCGGATATTTCCTTTGTTGTGAACAAAGTTTGTCAATTTCTTCATGCACCCACAACATCACCTTTGACGGTATATAGCGCATACTTAGATATGTAAAAGTACTTTAAATCTTGGCTTAACTTTTAACAAGTCATCATCCACACTTGTGAGTGCTTTTTCGATTCGATTGGGCTGGTTGTATGGATGATAGAAGGTCTACGGTGGTTTTGCTATATTCCTTGGACCCAATCTCATCTCATGGTGTGCAAAAGAAGCAAACCACGGTATCGAGGTCAAAATCTTGAAGCGAATACAAAGCATTGGCTAATGCTGCGGCGAGATCATATGGGTCAAATCCATGCTTAAGGAACTTGGCATATACAATTCTCAAACCCCTTGTCTTTGGTGTGATAACCTTGGTGCTCACGTATCTCTCGGCTAACCTGTTTTTCATGCAAGGACCAAACATATTGAAATTGATTATCATTTGTGAGGGAAGAGTTGCAAGCAAGAGCTAGAGATCTGTTTGTTCACTCAAAGATCAAGTTGCGAGATGGTTTACTAAAGCACTTCCACGAGGCGTTTGAAGAATTTAAGCGTAATCTTAACTTGGTGAAGTTATGATTATGGGAGGTGTTAAGTATATATATTCGAGGAGGTTATGCGCCATATGTTCAGGAGGTTATGCGTCAGGTGTATTGGCTGTTATTGTAACTAGAGATTAGTCTAGATCTTCTTTATCTCTATCTTGAACCTCCTGTATATCTCTTGCGGTTGTTTCCCAACAACCTTGACTTGTAACCCAAACAACCATATCTCCACTACTATTAAACAATCAAACAAGAACTTTCTTATGTACCCAACAATTAGTACCACAAAACATACAAACCAATCAACACCACAGTTAGTCCCACAAGTCCTAATCTAACGACCATCATTGATCTAATACCTCTACGGTGTGCATAGCAAATTCCATGATGACCGTACTCCACCACCAGGAGAATATTCCAAGTACCAGCCCGTCCCGTACAATCACGCAATTGTGATCGCAAACTAATAAGGAAAATCAACTAAATTAGCTCCCCTCGCCCTTGATCACGGTGCCTCCCACCAACCCCGTCTCCTACGCGCCGATACCTCATGACCTTTGCACGCTCGGTCGCCTCTGCAAGATCGCCCTTTGCCGATTCTTTGCCGCTCTAGCGATGTAATCCGTCAGCGAGATAGCTGGCGCCCACGACCCTGCCCTCGCAGTGTGGCCCGTCATGAGATAGCAGTGCCGAGGCCTGCCCGGCACCGGCATGAGCACCACGCCATACCGTCCCACAGAACAGTGGCCACCGCAAGCTATAATTCTTCCCTGCCCTTCTTGATTCAACTTCTTCCTTTCACCTATTGCAACATTATACAGGATTAGAATTTTTAGAATAGTGTTCTAAAAAACAAACACTTGCACAACATAATGCTATAAGCCATTCGTTTTATATCTGTAATTAATGGTTTTCTATGTGGAACATGGTTAGTTTTTAGCTCTTGCAATTTTGTAACTATTTGAATCATGCACCCTGTCTCCTTGGCTTTCGAGAATTTATGAAGGTGGCTTGAGTTGTCATGAGAACACACAATATTGGACTTAGCTTATAGAATTTACAAAGGTGCCAATGGTATTAATGTAGCGCACATCACGAGCGAGCAAATTAATCATAATTAGTTTCATCTCGGGCCTATGGCGATACACATGCACATACATATACACTCATAGGCATGTGCCAAATTATAAGTGCTACTACGAAACTACAAAGTGCACTAAGATACCAGCATGATACATACATACACGATGCGTGCTCAAGGCATGCCAAGACCCCTAGCGGATACATAAATCGAAGATACATGAGTAGAAGCAAAGATAGCGATCGGTCATTACATAATCAGAAATAGATATTACTTTTATATTACCAGATTTATGATGTAGTGAAGAGGAGAAAATCCATGAAAACAAACAGCCCGGCTAAAACATATCATAAGAACACTAAATCAAGTCCTCTTGAGAAATTAGTTCTCTAGCTATCAAAACAACAGGTCTGTGAAATCAAAGCATTACCCCTGCCAAGATCATCATCAGCATCACCATGGACGTTAAATAGCGAGGGCCAACAACAATGTGGTCCGATGGGGGATCGCCATTCAAAATTGTTATTAATGTCAAAGTAGAACTCTCTTTGAAACACAATATCAAGAGAAGGACATTGTACTATGTTTGCATCGATGGTGGTGTTCATGATTAATTTCCACGGTTCCATGCTTCTCAAAATTTAATGGCATGAATATTCACATGAAGGCGAAGGTATGACATCTCCCAATAGTGTGGGAGCGCGGACCCCATTTAGGGATATAAGCAACAACCAAACATTGGGTAACTATCGACAACCGGTTCCTACTGCGCTCTTTGTTTTGTTATTTGCTTATGTGCTAACTAGCGGTATGTATATACATACCTTAAAAAAATGAAGAAGCGGAGGAAAAATAGTATTATGCACACAATAAAATTGATATTCTTAAAAGGCGTCATGAAGCCCGTGAGAAAAGCGAGGACTAACGGCACTTCTTAGTGACAAAGAAAAATCTACCATATACACCTGGCCATGTCCCAAGGTAAAAGTGCCCTTGTCTTTGCATGCTTATTTATTATTCAGGATAAGCGATGAGATGCCATGTACCAAGGTAAAAATGCCCTTATCTTTGGATGCTTATGTATTATTTAGATAGCGATGAGATGCTAAACTAACTAGAATGTATCATAGATGTAGACCTAAGGATACGAAGAGGCAAATGGAGAGAGCGGTAATTAATGGTTTTTATGTGGATAATGGTTAGTGTTTTTAGCTCTTGCATTTTATGGCCCGAATTTGAATCATGCACTCTATCTCCTTGGCACGGTGTCAAAAAAGTTGGCTTCGAGAATTCTGAAGGTGACTTGAGTTGTCATGAGAACACTGAAATATTGAATTTAGCTTAGCGAATTACAAAGGTTCCATAGGTATTAATGTAATCACACATCGAGAAAACGACCAAATTAATCATAATTAGTTTCGGCTCGAGGATGTTACAATGAATTGTACAAATCTGTATAAACCCACTTTTGCACACATGATGATTGAGAATGTGCATAATTATTTAAGCGAAAACATCTAAAAGTACACTGATCCATTCTAAACACTAAAAAGTTGCACTTCCTACTTTCAGAGTGTAAAATGGTGCATTTGAATATCATTTGTTGGAACTCACATGATTTGATTTAATAAACAAATATGCATATCACATGAAGGAATGTTCCATAGAATTCCATGGATTTCTTAGAACAATAAAAATATTGTGCAATGCAACTCAAAATCAAAACATACTCTTGATTTATACTTGTTGCTCCCATCCCTTCGGCACCTCCTTTTCCTCCCTAAAATCCCGAACCATTAAGGGCCTTATCATCAACATAGCCACCAATTAAGCGGATGATTTCTCATATAACAGTCTTGAAAGGAGACATTATAACACAAAACTCACTTTCTAATGATTAAACGAGACACTCATTCATAGTAACCACCATGGCAGAGCTTAATAGTATTACAAAAAGAATTGCAGGTTTTGCGGTTCTTGTTCACTGTAACATCCCAAATTTTTAATTTGGAATTGTTATACATAGAGCATCATTGCATATCATATTTTTTAGTTGCATTTTGCTCAATCCTAGAAATTCTACACAACTCAAGGACCCACGGAGAGAGTTGGGGATTTCGTTATTTTCATATTGAGTTTTCTCAAATTTTGAAAATAGGATCATTTGATTTTAATTATTTTATCTTCAATTATTTCTACTATCAAAATATGAGAGAGGAATAAAATGACTTTTCACGATAAAGGAATAATGAAGATTTAATAATAAAATCAAATAAGATTTATTTTGGAGTTTTTAGCCTTTTTATTTGAATTTAGGAAAAATCGCGTTTTTCAAAATTGCATTTAAGCCCCAAATAAATGTTCATTTAGTCCGGCTTGATTTTAGAAAGCAGGGAAAATTTATTCGAGGATTTTTGAGTCCGTTTAGTATTTCTTTTATTTTTCTTCTGCGTGGAATTATTTAAAAGCCAGACCTTAGGCCATACACGCGGGACTCCGCTTGGAAGCTGCTAATAAGCGCGCTTGAGCCCCCAGACCCGTCGGCCCGCCATGCCCGAAACCCACCCGTGCCCGCTTGTGAGCCCTTGCCATGAAACCCTAACCCTAATACGCGCCCTTGTACGCCGCCGTCGCCATGCCTACACCGCCGCTTCTTGCGAACCCGCCCTTGCGACCGCCGGACCCGCCACCGCCCGACTCACGGTTTCGCAGCGAGGTTTCCGCCGCCTCGTCATCGTCTTGCATGGTTTTTAAAACGGGCGGTTTTCTTGAGTTTTAGATTTACGTTTTTAGATCGTTTTTTTGGTTCGGTTAAATAGCGAGCGTTACGTTAGATTCGTTCATTTTTAACTTGAGCGTTTCGTCGAATTAGTTTGATCGTTAACGCGTCCGTCATTTTACTTTTCTCGGATTTAATTCGTGATTTTACGATCATGATTCTGATCCGATTTTCGTTTTAGTATAAATTTTCACTGGTTTATCGAATCGAGGCGATTCAAGCGCCTAGAGTTTCATCTCTAAACCCTCTTTCCGAATAACCTACTTAAACAAGTTTTTATACATTAAATTTGACCTAGATCCAGATTAGTAAAGCGCAGCTGTTTTCTTTTCGCCGTTTGTTTTCCTTGCTTCGTTTGATTTGATTCTTTTTTAGCAAACGGGAGTTCTTAAATTAAACTATCTGGTTAGATCTTCTATTTGAGTTTACATGTGCATTAGAGGAGTACTTATTGTATGCTTGTTTGTTTATGCGATAGAATACAGGAGTGCCGCTTGTTACTTGAGTCTCTAGGTTTACATGGATCATCGACAAGGCAAGTAACACTTTGATCATGCCTTTTCTACTACCGAGTTTTATGCATTAGATCTATCCTCAAACATTGCATGATTAGGATATAATTAAATTAGTGGGTTTTGGGAAGTAGTTGAGGTAGTACCTATTACACATTTATTTCAAACCCTTGGGAGTTACTTCTACGTTTGCTTATTATACCATGCTATGCTAGTAGGCGTGGATTGGGTGAGTGTATCCATAAGCGAGATGTGAGATTGTTAAATTAATGGTTTATTTAAGGTGGCAACTTAAACACACATACTGGTGTGGTGAGGGCTACCTGGTTTCCATTAGGACTTGCTGTATTTCTTTGGACCGCCACCCAGGCCCAAAGGGATCATGAGATTATTCAAACTAGAAACTTCCGTGTGCAGACCACAAGCCATTATGGGCTCGGCGGCATAGTTGATTAAGTTGTCTTGAACTCTTACGGGTAGACTAAGCGAGATGTAGGGAGAAGTAGGTGTACTAGGTCTACCCACATGTAAGGTGCTAAGCGCTTCAGAAAAGCATGTCTCGGTCATCCGTTTCTCAAACACCATGTAGTCACGAGAAATCCAGCGGAGCCAGATCGAGATCTTGTGGGGAAAAGTCATGAAAACCTCTGCAGTGTATAAACTAATCATGGTTGCCGTGTCCCGGTTATGGACATCTTGAGTATCTAGTACTTGGATATCATGTGAATCTCATCATGTTACTTCTAATTAATATTGTTGGGTTTTAATGAGTACTTTTAATTGGGATTGAGGATCTTCAACCATTCTCAATGTTTCACTCCACATGATAGTTAA
>JAHIAM010001862.1:0-25932 GCA_021605205.1 Aegilops longissima
GGCCGACCCATGAGTTCCTCGGCTCTGAGCTGGGCATCAGCTTATAGCGGAGATGAGAAGGTCATGGCGAACTGGTTTCCCATGGCGCTCAGGGCCAGGGGCCCTTTGGCTCTGAACCTGCCTCCGAGCCACGATCTCCTCCTAGGGCGAGATCGCACCCGCTTCGCCAACTTCCAAGGTACTCGTGACCGGCCACCCGCCGTGGCGACATGCGCCCGCTTCAAGCAGCAACCGAGGGAGACCTGCGAAGTACATCCGGCCTTCAACAGCGCGCCTCAAGATTCCCAAGGTGACCGAGGAGGCCATCATCTCCGCCTTCTCCGAGCGAGGTTCGCGACGTCAAGATGAAGAAGGAGGCTGGCGATGCATGAATCTATGCACTTCCTTGGAGCTGTTCAACTTGGTGACCAAGTGCGCCGGCCAGGAAGGCGTCTCTCCTCCTCAGCTGCACTGCGAGACCCAAAGAAGAAATCAAGGCCAAGGGCGTGAAGCGCAAAGGGGCTGCCGTGCTCCGCACCGGAACCGGTTTCCTGTGAGGCGAGATCAGCCAGAGTCTTCCAAGGGCAGCCCGGTCTGTGTGTACCACGACCTCCACACCCCAACACCTGCGAATGTCAAGAGCTCCGGCCGTGCGAGAAGGAGGATCGACCGGCGTCCGGCAGCGGCCGTGGCTATAGCCGAGGAGGAGGAAGGAGCAGAGGGGCTGGGAAGGCCGTGGCCCTCGCCAAGGGTGTGGCGACCAACCTCGCGAGATCGGCAGCAAGACCCGCCTCGCAAAGGGAGGCTGGAGGGATCAGCCTCGTGAGGATCGCCCATAAGGCAATGCAGGCCTCCTCCTGCGCCACTTGCGGCCAAGGAAAGCGAAGACCATCATTAGGGCGAGGGGCGGGGCTTCCGAGAGCCGTCTTGTGATCGCTGCATCTGGGCGGAGCTCAAGCCCGACCTCTCAGCGCATCTTCAAGCAGTTCGCCCATGAAGTGAATGCAGATCCTCCCAAGCTTGAAGCCACCGCCCCTCGGGTGGTGGCGTGCGCCATCATGTTCGATTCGGTGGATCAGCTCAAGTGTGCTGCCATGGCGGAGTCCTCCCGATGCTTTGCTCCCCAATCATCGACAACGTGCTAGTCACCAAGACCCTCGCCGATGGTGGGGGCGGGGCTCAACGTCTGTCTGTGGAAGCGTTCAACAATCTCCAAGTGCCTTACAATCAGCTTGACCACCAAGCCTTTCTCGAGTCACCAAGCGGCTCCACAGTCTGATTGGGCAGGTTAGCCTCCCTATCACCTTGGTGTGCGACAACTACCGCCAAGAGCTCATCGACTTGACGTCGCCCACATTACTTTGCCATACAGCGCCATCCTCGGGTACCCAGCCTGGCCAAGTTCATGGCCGTAACCCTGCAGCTTCTAGCGTCCTCAAGATGCCGAAGTGGCGGAGTCACCATGGTGCCACGCAAAGAAAAGGCGTGGTGTGCTCACAGAGCAAGCCTTCGAGCCGCATCCTTTGGAAGACACGGATCGCAGGCGAGGGGCTTCCGAGACCTCCCCAGAAGAAGAAGACATCATCCGGCCCGGTCCCTCGGGGAGGCAGGCCCCTCGGGGCCCGCGCCGCTCACGGGAACCTCCTTCTATCGCATAGGAGCGCGCAGGCGCCCTCCTCGAGGCAGGGCTCGGGGCTCCCCCTGGAGGCCACCGACCTTGCTAAGGTCACGAGGGAGGCTTGGGCACCAATTGGGCGTGTTTGAAGCACGTTTCCCTCAAGAAGGAGCAAGGCAAGGAGGGCCAAACCCTCGGGAGTTAAGTCAACAAGATCATTCGGGAGCTGCAGGAGTCAAGGTCATGAGTGGCGGCCGCCGCTTTGTCATAGCTCCCCATCTGAGGCGAGAATGGTGGGCTGTAGCGTCTGCGCCGACATACCGAGGCTCAGCCGAGCCGCCTCTCGGGCGCTCTGGCCCCTCTCACGTGGGGGCGCTGCGAAGGTCCACCTCATAGCTACGTTCGCATGCCTTACGGCCTATGAGCATGGCCGCCGCGTACTAGCACCTCATGAGGGACATCACAGGCTCAAGAGGCCAGGCGTTCCGCAGCCACAGGCGAGATGGAGATGGTCAGAGGAGCCACCAGGCGCCCGGAGCCTCCCGAGGCCCTGAGCACAGGGGCTCGTGACGATCGGCTCCATGGCCCACGATGCACTGCACCAACACCTTTGTCCTCAAACGCTGTCGGTGACATCTTTCAAGTTTCATTTCCAGTGAGGCGCCCCAGGGCTGCATTATTCCCAGGCAGCGTTGGTCGTCCCAGGCGTGTATCCCTTTACTTCATGTTCCTAGCTTATCTTGTTGGGCGCCCCTCGGGTTGCATCATCCTCGAGGTCGCTCGGAATTAGGCCAGCGATGTTAATCTTCTTTGGGCTTATCTAAATGGACTTGCTCCTTCATGATTAACATGCTTGACCTAGCTGCCCGCTCAACCGATACCAAGCTGCTGGAGCTGCTCCCTAACGGCATGGCAGCTTGCGCGCAGGTCCGTCCCTGCAACAAACAAACACTGAATGGCTGAGCTCACGGCGCGGCAGCCATAGCACCACCTCGTCAAGCCTTGATGCCTCGTCACCCCTCAGGGGCAACTAACGGCTGTTGTCGATTGTCACGGCGAACTTTCATTCTTTACATGATGAGCCTAGAGGATCTCTTCAAGAAGCAGCGTTGGCGAGGACCCCGGTGTCTCCTTCACTCTCATCATGTGAGCAACACACGTTAAAGGGGAGTGCGAGCATTGCGACTCAAGGCTCTACTAGCTCTCCGGTCCTCACCCTCGGCCTTGACCACGGCATCGCGACGACATACCAGCGGCAGGTGAGACTCGCTCGAGGTTGGACCTGAGGGCGTGAGCAAAAAAAGAGGAGCAAAAGGCGAGAGGGAGGCAGCGTGAGGACCTCGACAAGCGACCCTCGCTGCCGATGCATGGACCCGGCAACATACCGAGCGACTCACGATTCTCGAGATAAGTCACCCTCGAGTAGTAACTAACACGACACCATCCCTCACCAGCGCAATCCCGTGTTATAGCGTCGCTCTCCTTTCTCACTAAGCGATGGCTGCTTGGCGCTAGGGGACCTCTGAGCATCACGAATCGGGGCTCTTACCGGACCACAGGCGCTCACCTCCTGGCCTTGACCACGGCATCATGACACAGCATACCAGCTGACAGTGAAGCTTGCCTTGGGGACTGGGACACAGCCGGGTGTGAGCGTCAAGCCCTATAAGGTTGAAAGGAGAACTGAGCTAAGGCGGAATGAGTAACTCTGCTGCTTCACAACAAGGATCATATTAACAAAGCAGGACCACAGGCACCTTACAAGCCCCCCAGAGGCGCTTTTGATTCCTCGCGGGGGCAGATCTAAAAACGCTAACTCTGCGCTCCTGCAAAAACGCCATCATCAGCAGTGGGCCACGCACCGGCGCCAAACCCATCGGATCGAGAGGCAGCGGCGGCTGCAGAGCCCGCCCTGCTCAAGGCGGCGCAGGCTCGGAGGCTCGTAGCTGTCATCGCTCGTCTCTGGAGTCATGAAAAGCTCGTGAGTCACTGGATCGCTGGCGCCTCCACGCTGAGGAGCTGCGAGGGAGGCGGTCGGTGAGCCTAGCCCTCGCCGTGGCAGGGCCTCGATCACCTCTCCGGGGCAGCACTCCAGCCGGCGCCCTTCGCGCCGAAGACCTTGAAGAGCATGACCGAAGCGGTCGTACTCCAGTGGATCGTGAGGCGCCTTGTCCTGCAGACCGGGCAATCTCGCCCGGCCTCGAGTCATGAGACCTGCGCCGGGGCAACAACCTCAACCTCTGCCCGGTTGCAAGGCTGCCAGCCAGCGTCTTTGTGCAGAGCTCGAGGATCCTCCCAGCGGAATCGCGGAAGAAGGGGAAGAGCGAATCAAGACCGAGGAGACATGGAGGCATGGAGCCACGAATTCTCGGGAGAGCCCTCGGCGTGGACTCGGGGAGCAGCAGCACCTTCGTGACCCAGCCCGGCGCCCGGCCAGTGGCGTCGCCCGTGGCGTTCGGCATCAACCCCTTGAACCCTCGATCTGGGCGTACAATGGAGCAGGAACCCGGTGGTGGCCGCTCGCACAAGACCTCGACACCACCTGGTGGGCACCCTCATTCGATGGCGGAGAGTTAGCCATTTCTTGGTGAGGAGTGGGTCAGGACCCTCTCGGAGACCTTTCCCTTCTCTGCCCATGGAGAAGCCGGCAAATCAGACCATTACAGCAAGGCGAACAGGACCGGGAGGAAGGAGAAGCAAGAAGAGCAGATTTGGAGGGCGCTCGCCATTCCGTGCCAAAGCGGAGAAGCCAACCGCGGCCTCCACGATCGCGAGGTAATCATAACCCGCTTTGCATGCGAGGACTCGTCAAATCTTGCGATTCTTAGGCGTCGTGGGGAAGTGGAGGCACCCGTCAATTAACCATGACCTTGGCGCCCAAAACCCATGAGGCTGTTAGGGCCATGATTGCGCTTGCTTATCGCCTCTTTGCTCAGCCAATCCAGGCGCGCCTTAGGCCGGGGCTCTGTCGGCGTTCAGGAGCAGGGGTCCCCAGACTTGCTGCTGCTGACCTCTGGCGTGGCTCTAAAGGGGTGCCCATCCGGCCCATCTTCACCAACACAAGCTCAAGACCCTCGCGAGGCCAAGCCTCATGAGGCGAGACGGCGAGGAGCTTCCTCGAGCCTGACCTCATCGAGTGGCTCGCGAGGCCTTGAGATCAGGTGGGGTACCTCACGAGTGCCCATGGCGCAAGCCATGGCGACCAAGAGGCGCCCGGTGAGGCGCCAGCCATGTGATGTCCTCCTTTCCTCTTGGTGCAAAGGGAGCAAGCGCGCGAAACATCAAGCAAAGCGTCCATTTGGTGCAACAAGACCAAGACCAGCCCAACAGCAGGGAAGGAAGTCATTGTGGAGCCAAAGCAGCGTCACCACGAGCCTTTGACGGCGAGGACCAACTTTAGTCGGGATAAGTGTGCGGATGTTCCCCTTCAAAATGGCCAATTGTTGGCGCCCTTCCGCTCAATATTTGGGAAGAGGCCAGGGCCTTTACCTATATAAGTAGAGCTAGCCACCATAGTAGAGGCATCGGATCGGTGGCTGGATGCACCTTGGACACACACACACACACAGAGAGAGAGAGAGAGAGAGAGAGAGCTGAACTCCCCAAGCAGTTCATCGCCCGACCAAGAACAGACCCTCATGAGGCTGTTCTTCCTGTATGTTCATCACCATCAGCCAAGAGACAATCCACCACACCACAAACTAGAGTAGGGTATTACACCTAGCAGTAGCCGAACTAGTATAAACCTTGTGTCTCTTGTGTTGTTCCTTTAGTAAGCTTAGATCTTAGCGGTGGTGAGTGCAGGTAGGTAGAGGCGAATCTTGTGCGCGCAGTGTTGAACCTCAAGGTGCAGAACCGAAATCTGGCGACTTCCATCGAAAAATCTTGTACATGGAGAGGCTGACAGCTAGGTCCATGGCATGCAAGGAAGTGCCTCCTTATTCATGAAAATAATGATTCCTCCACGACAGCGAGGGACCCACCGGGACAGACCACCGTACTTCACAAAAAAGTTTCCCCGACTGCTTGGACCCACCGCTACATCTTCACATGAGGAAGTGCTTCCATATTATGGGCAAAAAATGGTTCACCCCATTGCTGGGACCCACCAGCTACATCTTCATACGCAAGGAAGTGCTGCGGTCGGGAACATCTTCGCGCGCAAGGAAGTGCACAGCGGTCGGGACCCACCTGGTTGAGCGTCGTGGCTTGTCATTACGGTGGCTAACATATGCGCACATCTTGGTGGATCGGTATGTCTGCGAGGCGGCGATGATCTGTTGCCGTGTAAGGAAGGTCCGTGTCGTAGTAAGCGCACATGTGTCATAGTAGAGAAGCGGCGTGTAGCATATCCGCGAGTCCGTTAATATCATGTACCGCGTCGTCTGCGGCCCGCGGTGCAAGAAAATAAATCTGACCCGCGTCACGTTACATCTGGTGGGGTATCGACGCCTACTCGCGCGCTCGTCGACCAGGGCTCGTGTACATGGCTGGGTCGGAATGGAGAAACTGCGTCATCGTCGTGTTCATGGGAGGCAATGGAATGCGTCGTGTTCGCCGGGAGAGCAATGGAATACATCGTGTTCGCCGGGGCCAACCGGCTTAGGCCGGAACAACCCGATCGAAGCGAGGCTGGCGTACCACAGAGCGAAGAAGCGGCCTTGTGTTCAACCGGACACAGTCGAAGCGGATCCTGTTCGCCGGGAGAGTGCAGCGTCTTGCAAAGCGGAGAAGCGGACTTCTCTTGGACCTCCCTCGTTGAAGCAGGGTCTGTTGATCGGGAGAGGTGTGGCGTGCCGCCAAAGCGGAGAAGCAGACTTGTGTTCAAGCGTTATGGTGAAAGCAGGGGTCTGTTCGCCGGGAGGGTGATGCGTGCCATAAGCAGGACTCCATGGGATATTGTTCATCTCCACCGTCGACCTCCTCGAGCCTCCACGGGCTATTGTTCATCCACCGTCGACCTCCTGCAGCCTCCACCTGTGAATGTTCATCCACGGGCTCCTGTTCATCCAGCCTCCACCGCTCCTCCACCGGCTACTGTTCAACCAGACCTCTCCATGGGGTCCTATTCAAACACCGCTCCACGGGGCTAATGTTCATCCAGCCCTCCACCGGCTACTGTTCAACCAGACCTCCACGGGGTCATCCTGTTCATCCAGCCCTCAACGGGGTACTTGTCGGGGAAGCTGATCGTGACCCACGAACACCTATGGGACCTGGCGGACCGAGTCCCTTGTGGTTCGGAGGGGGGCGGAGATTGCACGAAGAGTAGATCGTGGCGATGCACAGGCAGTTTACCCAACCGGAGCTCTCCAGGGAGATAATACTCCTACTGCTGCTTGGTTGATTGTATTGTGTTCTTTCTAGGGAGCAATGGGAGCTACAAAACCTAGCTTGAGTGGGTGTAGTCTCGAATGAGTCGAATCCTAAGCGGGCGAACCCTTTCTCGTTGCACTGGGCCTCCTTTTATAGGCTCAAGGGGTCACACAAGTGGCAGCGTAGATGGGAAGTACAAATGGAAAAACGATAGTTGGTACACCGACTTACGATTGTCACGGTGCATATACCTAACCACGGCTGGCAAGGGACAAGATCAATAAATGCCGTCACTGTCGCCCTCATGATCTGTGAGGGACCGTCAAGTGCACCACCGTTTGCCACGATGGTAAGCTTTGTCGGCGCCGCTTATCGCTGCTCCCATGAACTACTGACCTCTTGACCATACGCTGGAATGGCCCCATGGCGACACGTTGGTGGATGGTGGAAGGCGGAGATGAAGAGAGGTTACTGCCAGCGGCAAGTACCTTGCGGCTGAACCTGTCGCTTGGGAGCTTGTCGCTCACCAAGCCTTCGACAAGCTCCTCTTGCTTAGGGGTCTTATTCCTTCGTGCCACAGTGGCCTTCGGCAAGCTCCTCTTAGGGGTCTTAACTCTTTGTTCTTGAATGGCTCCAAAGGGCATGAAGGACATAGTGGTCACTAGGCAATCCTTGCAGCGGGGTGCTGCAACTGCCGTGCGAGTTCGGGATACTAGGGTACCCTACTCTAGTACCCGATAGGAGCCCCGGACTGGGCCACCTGCAGCGTCGAGCTCTGTTGGGCCAGGCAGCAGTTGCAGGAACTCGCGGCCTGATCGCGCGATTACTAGCCTCGGACCCACCACGTCCCCACAGGCAGCACGCTCGGGACGTGGCGTCGTGGGAGAGATCGCGGGGGCTTTCTTTAATTGAAAAAGCGGGCGTCCGCCCCTCTCCCTCCTTATAAGCGGGGAAGCAGGGGCAGGACACCCACTTGCCATTGTTGTCACATCTCAAACCACCGCCGCTCCTCCTTCTTCTCAAGTCCGAAGAGAAGCGGCGCCCGCCCTCCCATTGCCAGGCGCCATTACGCCGTCGGACTCCTCCACCACCTCCGCCATGGGCCCGAAGGCCGACAAGGGGAAAGGCGTGAAGTCGGCCCGGCGCCAGTGGCTCATGGCTGCGGAAGGGCAGGCCACCTTGACCCCCTGCTCGGCGGGGCTGCGGGAGGTACTACCTCTTCAGGTAAAGGAGCAGGCGCACCAGCGCCGAGGTGATCTCCGCCGCGCATCAGAAGGTTTCCGTGGGTACCCCTTCTTGCGCTTTTCTTCTCTGCAGCTCTGCCGCCCTTTTCGAGTTCTTTTGCGACATCATGAATACCTCGGCCTCCGCCTCCTTGATTTCACCCCTAGCGCCGTCTGACCATGGCGGTTTCGCACCTTCTGCGAGAACTTTGTGGAGTCCACCAAATGTAGCCCTCTTCGCCACTACTTCATGCCCAGCGTTGAGAGAGGAGGCAGCTTCGGGAGGGATTGCATGGATCTCGGGATCGGCAAGAAAGAGGCATATCTGGAGCAGAGGCTTCGTAGCAAGTGGGAGGAGTGGAGAGCCGATTGGTGTTGGATCATAGAGGAGAACCCACAGCCATTCACTGCCCAGCACCAAACTCCCATAGTCTTGTGCAGCGATTGGAACAACTTGGCGCGGAGGATCACGAGGTTGAAGATTGCCGTGACCGGATCTTTCGCCTCGGGCATGCGGACTCACTTGTGGGTCTTTGTTGGCGGATTTCCTTCGCGCGCCGCGCCGCTCCCTGCGGAAAGGAGGAGACCTGCTGGGAGTTCAAAATCTGGCCGGACATCATGAGGCTGCGCCGGGCCTCAAGCTGGAATTTTACTATCTTGGAGCTGGATGCGATCTCTTTGGAGCTGTTCAAGCTGACCAGATCGCCCAGTGGTTCATGTTGCCGAGGGTCGTTCCTTTAATGTAACAACTCTTGGCTTGACCGCATCAGCGCGATGATGCCGTTGTGCGATTCCCATGGAATCGTTCAACAACAAAACCCGCCAAACGACATCGTGCAGCAGTTCTTGACGACTTGGAAGAAGTGCCGATCCGTGCCGGCAGCGAAGTAGCTCACCGCGACACCACCGCGCTTGAGCTGCAGCGCCGCCACCAGTCTAGAGGAGGCGGAAGCTGCTGCTGCCGGTGAGTTTGGGTTCCTTTGTGGAGGCGGAGGCAGCCGGCGGCAAGCCTTACCGGCAAAGAAGGACCTTGCCGTAGCGGAGGAGCAGGCGAACTGGCCTGGCGAAGCAGGCCTGCCGGCGCCTCCCTCCACCTTGAGATAACTTGCAGCGGGAGGGCAGCCCCATGAAAGCGCCTCCATGAGAACCGGGGAAGTGGCGGCGGCGGGGCAGACCAACAGCCATCTCACAGCCGCGCTCCACATGACAAGCTCTGTTGCAGGGGCGCCTCACTTGCCACAACAAGCTGGGCCGGGGCTTACAGGACCCAGCTCCCGCACGCCAAGCGTCAGGGGCCCTCTTCCGGCTCGTCGCTTGCCGGAGGTGGGCGGGTCGACTTCTCCGCTCTCGGCTCAGGAGGAGGAAGAAGAAGTAAGATCTTGTCGCTGTACTTGTAATTCTTCAATTTGCTGCTTTGTCTTATGGCGGATTTGCTTCATTCTAGAACCCTTTCCTTTTTCAGGGCCGCTGGCTCGGAAGGCGTCGAAGAGGGCCAAGACTCCGGTGGTTGTCATCGAAGGCGATCCCCAGCATGGCGGACAGGCCAGCGTCTGAGACCCCTTGCGGATCAAGCAACCCTTCCATGAGCAGCCCAGCCTGGCCCAGCGTAAGTAATTGGTTTATTTCTTACGGTTAGGTGTGCATGGGTGCTCTTTCTTTATTGACATCTGACTTGTTGATTTGTGTAGGAGCAGAGCAGCCTCATCGGGAGGCCCAGTAACTCCGAAGTTACATGCCTTCAACTTCGCCGCCAAGGAGAATTCTCCGGCAAGGGCGCTCTCCGGCAAGGAGGCCTCTCCGATAAAGGATGCTTCTCAGAGCAAGGGGCAGCGCCAACGATCCTCGGTGGTGGAAACATGACCCACCAGATCCCATGCGGGTAATCTCCTTGCCTAAAACTTCCCTTGGGTTCCTTTTATTCTGTTCTTCATTTCAAACATTTGCTTTTATTCTTTCTTTTTAGATCATCGAGATCCATCTGCGGAATCAGATGGAGATTGAGGTTGCGGCGTGGAGGGCCAGCAACAACAATGGACAACGCCAACATGGAGGAGAGGCTGGCGCCCGGTGGAGTCCGCTTGGCGAGAGGCCATAAGGCTCTTGGGCGCAAAGGCTGGGGAGATCTGGTGATCGCCTTGCGACCACGAGGCGGCTTGAGGCGCCAGGCGCTGTTGACAGCGATCCCTCCGCCACCGATCAGACACCGAGGCTCGAAGAGCCCAGACCAGCGCCTATCTGAAGGCAGCGGCGGTGTCTTCATCAAGCTTCCATGGGCATCGAGCTTAGCGCCCCGATGCGACTATATATACCCGATGTCGGCCACGACTTAGAGCATAACGCATTGGAAGCAATGTCATAAGTGAGGTAATCTTCACACAACCCATGTAATACATAAGGAAAGAGATACATAGTTGGCTTACGATCGCCACTTCACACAATACATAAATAAACATCCATCATTGAGTACACTCAAGGTCCGACTACGGAACCAAAATAAAGAAGATACCCCAAATGCTACGGATCCCGATCGTCCCAAGCTGAGCACCACTCTTGATCATCGGGAAAAGACACATAATAACGACCACGTTCCTCGTCGAACTCCACTTGAGCTCGGTTGTGTCACCTCTTTGCATCGTCGGCACACTGCAACTGTTTTGGTAGAATCTGTGAGTCACGGGGACTCAGCAA
Source organism: Aegilops longissima (assembly GCA_021605205.1). Taxonomy (NCBI): domain Eukaryota; kingdom Viridiplantae; phylum Streptophyta; class Magnoliopsida; order Poales; family Poaceae; genus Aegilops; species Aegilops longissima. Next base: position 10,822 of record JAHIAM010001862.1, read on the forward strand.
TCTCACACCAGCGAGATCAAGACTATTTAAGCTTATGGGAAGGACGAGTAGTAAAGTGGAGCTGCAGCAGCGACTAGCATATATGGTGGCTACATCGCAAAGAAGCGAGAAGAGAAGCAAAACGCAGACGTGAAGCTAATAGCGATCAAGAAGTGATCTGAACTACTTCGTCGGACATAACTCCAACACCGTGTTCACTTCCGGACTCCATGAGAAGAGACCATCACAGTTACACTGCCTTGATTGATGTGTATTTTATTTGAGGTCAACGGGTTTTCTACAACGGACATTAACAAATTCCCATCTGCCTCATAACCGCATGAGCACGGCTTTGAAAGATATTACCTGCGGGGTGTCCCAACAACCCATTATAAGCTCTCACGGTCAGCGAAGGATATTCCTTCTGGGAAGACCGATCAATCTGGAATCCGGACTACAAGACATTTCGACAGCAATAAAACAAGACCAGCAAAGCCGCCCGAATGTGCCGACAAATCCCGATAGGAGCTGCACATATCTCGTTCTCGGGGCACCGGATGAGCAGACGTCGGGTTGGCATAAACCCTGGTTGCCCAAAGGCGCCGGACATCGCTCAAGTTGGACCAGCACTCGAAGGAGAAGCTGGCGGGGGTTAAAATAAAGATGACCCTCGGGCTCGCGAAAACCAGGGGAAAAGGCTTAGGCGGCAAATGGTAAAACCAAAGTTGGGCCTTCTTTGGGCGAGTCTTATTCAAAGCGAACTGTCAAGGGGTCCCATAAATCACCCAACCGTGTAAGAGAGCGAAATCAAGGAACATAACACGGTATAGCGGAAACTAGGGTGGCAAGAGTGGAACAAAACACGGGCATAAGGCGAGCCTTCCACCCTTTACCAAGTATATAGATGCATTAATTATAGCAGATATATATTGTGATATCCCCAACAAGTAAACATGTTCCAAAAGGAACAACATCTCCATGTTCAACAAGGAACAAACTTCATCTTCACTGCAACTAATAGCGCTATAAGAGGCTGAGCAAAGCGGTAACATAGCCAAACAACGGTTTGCTAGGAAAGGATGGTTAGGGGCTGACATGGCAATATGGGTGGCATGATATAGCAAGTGGTAGGCATCGTAGCATAGGCATAGAAAAAGCGAGCAACTAGCATAGCAAAGATAGAAGTGATTTGAGGTATGGTCATCTTGCACGCAATGTTCTCGAGTTGTCGAAAGCTTGATCCTCGTAAGCGTTCTCAACAGGTTCCTCGTTCACGTGCTCGTCTCCGGCTCTACCCAAAGCAACAACACAAACAAAGGAACCACAATAAATCACGGTGCAATGCACAATCAACATGATGCAAAACATGACATGATATGCGGGATGTGATATGCAATGCGTATGTGCGCTCCGGAAGGTAAATGATGAACCAGGCATCAACTTGGCAAACCAAGTATGCCACTGGAAAGATGAGATGATTTCGGTTGAAATCGATATAAAGATCACCGGAATCGGATGCACGGTTTGGAAATGACAAGCAAAACAAGAATGGCACAAATCTGCCATTAACAGCATGATGCCACTTAGCAAGCAACAAACAATTAAGCTACTGCACCCAAACGTACCAACAAAGTGTATGGCAGTGATCTACACAAGATGCTCGACAAAAGATGAGCACTGAGCTACGGCTAGTTCACATCATAACAGGTTCAAACAAGCATGGAAAAAGTGCACAAAATATCAGGCTGGACATGGCAAAAACAGCATCAGGTTGCAATGTTCAGAGCAACAAAACTACATGCTACAGGAACTTAAAATAGCAAAACAAGGCATGGCATGAATCTACTCAAAGCATAGAACAAAAGTCCCTTACTGACCATAAGCCAAAAAGGATCAGAAAATATAGTAACACCCATGTCAATATCGAAAGTTTCGTTAACAGATTCAGCAACATGACATGTCAAAAACTGATAACAAGTAGGCATGTTTACAAGCTCAATGCACTCACTACAGAGCCTTATATGATAAACTAAGCATACATACATCAAGAAGACATGACATAGAAGACATACATGGCAAGAACAATAACATAGCATACATGGATCAACCACAACAACCTAGGAAAAATTGAATAACATGTAAACAATCTGCCAGGAAACATTTGATAGCAAAAGTAGAGCTCGATTGACTCAAGCTATGGCACTCCATAATTGCAAACAAAGGCATGGATGGATAGAGCAAGACATTCTTTACAAAACATCCTTACTGAAGTATCTCAAAATATGCATGGATCTCTTGGTAGCATCAAGTTAACATGGCATCAAAATATCAGCTAAACAGAGCTGAAAACAGCAACATCAGGACACCTACTTTGCATGCTTGTGCTAGTCACCACATAGATCACCAAAATACATGGCATACACCCCTGGAAAGATGGCATGGCATATTACAAAACACATGTAGGACTCAAATTCATAGGATGCACACATCAATCATGGCAAAAATAACAAAAGTGCAAGTTCTGTTAAGAAACAGAAACTAACATCACATAGCCCTCTTCCAACAGCATTTCGGGCATCAAGATGAGCTCAAATGAAAATGATGCAATGAGATGAAATGATCTACTCTTGAGGCGAACATTTTGACATATTATCTGCGCATAAAATGGATCTACAGATGCAAAGTTATACCATGTTGAAAATGACACAAAATAATACACGAGATGAAAAACTTAGGAGAAAAAGAGGGAAGAGAAAGTCAGCAGGATCGGTCGATCGGGATCCGGCCGATCCGGATCGCTCTTGGCTGCGGCAGCAGTTCCTCGCCAGAAGAGGCGAAGGCAGGGCAGGGCGCTTGAGAGGAAGGGCAATGGCCAGCAGCTTGTGGCCGGCCAGCGAGCTGGTGGCCAAGCCAGTCTGTGCCGAGAGCAGGCGGCGTGGCACTGTGTGCAAGGCCAGCAGCGTGGCAGCAGCAGCAGCAGTATGTGAGCGCCAAGTGGCGGCAGTGAGCATGGCGAGAAGCAGGCAGCAGCGGCAGGCAGACGGCGGCGTGACCGTGGGCCCCTGAGGCCATGATGGTGAAGCGAGCGTGGCGCGACGTGTCCGGCCTGAATCGGTTTCACGTCGGCCTTGGAGGGATATTGCTAGGTTAGAAATTGATCAAGGATTTGGGTAGGGGTGTTTAAATAGGCATAGAGGAGCTAAGAGAGTCCAAATGAGGTGTAGTTTTCGCCCACGATCGTGATCGAGCAGCGGAGAAGCATGGAAGTGACTTAGATGGGTTATTGGGCTGTTTGAAGGGTGTTGGGCTGCAACTTAAAAGAGGCCTTTGCGAGTCGGTTAACCGTTGGAGTACCAAGCGAGCTCAAATGACCGAAACTTGACCGGTGGTCTCTGGTGGTATACCAAGGCCACTAGACAAACCTCGGTCCATTCGAGAAGGTTTAGTATCCGCACACGGAAAAAGCGTAAAAGGGGCGCCGAGGGAGATAGGAGTGCGGATTGCAAAAGCGGACAACGGGAAAAATGCTCGGAATCATGAGACGAACACGTATGCAAATCGATGCACATGATGACATGATATAAAATGCATGACATGGACAAAAAGCAAAATGAAGAAAAACCCAACCACGGAGGAATATCATATATCAATGCGAAAATGGCAAGAGTTGGAGTTACAAATATGGAAAATTACTTCCGGGTGTTACAACACTCCACCACTACAAGAGGATCTCGTCCGAGATCTAGGACTGAAAGAACTCCGGATATTGGAGCGGAGGTGATCCTCGTGCTCGAGGTAGCTTCTCGGTCGGAATGGTGTGACCACTTCACTTTCAGGAATTTGATTGACTTGTTGCGAGTCTTGCGCTCGGTTTCTTCAAGAATAGCAATGGGGTGCTCATGATAAGAGATCTTCTTGAAGGTCAATCTCTTGAAGTTGATAGTGCGTTCGAGTCTTGAAGCACTTGCGAAGGCTGTGACACGTGGAACACATCGTGCACGTTTGCAAAGTTGGATGGAAGCTCAAGTTGATAGGCGAGATCGCCTCTTTTGCCAATGATCTTGAAAGGACCCGCGTATCTAGGGGCAAGCTTCCCTTTGATACCGAAGCGGCGAGTGCCTTTCATTGGAGAGGCGGAGTAGACATGGTCTCCGATTTCAAAAGCCACATCACGGTGCTTATCATCATAATAGCTCTTACAGCGCGATTCGGCGGCTTTGAATTCTCACGAATGACTTGGCACATTTCTTACATACGTGATCAAGTCATTGCCAAAGTTAGCGTTCACTGTCTCGGACCAATTGAGAGAATCGGCACTTTACGCCATAGAGAATTTCGAATGGGGCCTTGCCGAACTCGCTTGGAAGCTGTTGTTGTAGGAGAACTTCGGCATATGGAAGACAATCTTCCCACTTCATACGAAAGAAATGACACAAGCCACGAGCATATCTTCAAGGATTCTTTAAGGCGTCTCGCGACCACTTGTCGTCGTCGACCGTGAATGGGCGGACCACTGAGCGTTGAACCCCAATCTCAAATCATACATACATGGAAGAATATCACTGTAAGCTACTAGAATTCCCAAACTCCGAAACTTTACGGTTATGCAATCTGGTGTTGGGGATACAGAGGACACAAATATATCACCCAAACTAACAATACCTAGATCCAATTTGTATCCATCCGTCAACACATAACCAAGAAATCCTCGGAAATCGTGTACCTTGACCTTGAAAAACATCCGTTATACAAGTCATGGCAATACTCCGCTTTTCGCCTCGATCTTTGGGCTATCGGGGTTATCTCACCAACAACTGCACAAAAGAGATTCGATGTCGGCAAAACTCAGGTATTCGAGAACTGCAGCGATAAAATTGTGGCGACAACACCTCGGAGCTCAACTCCCGGGACAACCACAACCCTAAATGTCGGGAGGCACCAAGAACAATGTTCTCGTCACAAAACCATTGGAGCGATTCCAAGATACCCGTGATCCTAAATTTTTTTAGTGAAATTTGAGGAGAAAAGTCAAAACTTCTCGTCGGGGAGACCTCACAGGAAGCTGACGAAGGAATTTGGGGGTAAAAAGAATCCTACTCTCCGATATATATAATCCTAAGACTCAAAACATTTTCCATTCTAGACTCAACAACGCCAACAAACAATCAAGTAGGGGGCTCCTAAGTCGGGAAGGCTCGATACCAACTTATAGCGCCCCGATCATGGCTATATCTCCCGTGTCGAGGCGACTTAGAAACATAACCGCATTGAAAGCAATGTCATAAGTGAGGTAATCTTCACACATCCATGTAATACATAAGGAAAGAGATACATAGTTGGCTTCGATGCGCCACTTCACAATACATAAATAAACATCCATCATTCAGAGTACACTCAAGGTCAGACTACGGAACCAAAATAAAAGAAAGATACCCCAAATGCTACACGGACCCCGATCGTCCCAAGCTGGGCACCACTCACGATCATCGGGAAAAAGACACATAGTAACGACCACGTTCCTCGTCGAACTCCCTTGAGCTCGGTTGTGTCACTGTCTTGCATCGTCGGCACCTGCAACTGTTTTGGTAGAATCATGAGTCACGGGGACTCGGCAATCTCACACCCGCGAGATCAAGACTATTTAAGCTTATGGGAAGGAGACGAGTAGTAAAGTGGAGCTGCAGACAGCGACTAGCATATATGGTGGCTACATCGCAAAAGGCGAGAAGAGAAGCAAAACAGACGTGAAGCTAATAGCGATCAAGTGATCTGAACTACTTCGTCGGACATAACTCCAACACGTGTTCACTTCCCGGACTCCATGAGAAGAGACCATCACAGTTACACTGCCGATTGATGTGTATTTTATTTGAGGTCAACTTGGGTTTTCTGGCCGGACATTAACAAATTCCCATCTGCCTCATAACATGAGCACGGCTTTGAAAGATATTACCTGCGGTGTCCCAACAGCCCATCATAAGCTCTCACGGTCAGCGAAGGATATTCCTTCTCTGGGAAGACCCGATCAATCTCGGAATCCGGACTACAAGACATTTCGATGCAATAAAACAAGACCAGCAAAGCCGCCCGAATGTGCCGACAAATCCCAATAGGAGCTGCACATATCCGTTCTCGGGCACCGGATGAGCAGACGTCGGGTTGGCATAAACCCTGGTTGCCCAAAGGCGTCGGACATCGCTCAAGTTGGACCAGCACTTTCGAAGGAGAAGCGGCCCGGGGTTAAAATAAAGATGACCCTCGGGCTCATGAAAACCAGGGGAAAAGGCTTGGTGGCAAATGGTAAAACCAAAGTTGGGCCTTCTTTGGAGAGTCTTATTCAAAGCGAACCGTCAAGGGGTCCATAAATCACCCAACCGTGTAAGGAGCGAAATCAAGGAACATAACACGGTATGGCGGAAACTAGGGTGGCAAAGTGGAACAAAACACCGGGCATAAGGCGAGCCTTCCACCCTTTACCAAGTATATAGATCGTTAATTATAGCAGATATATATTGTGATATCTAACAAGTAAACATGTTCCAAAAAGAACAACATCTCCATGTTCAACAAGGAACAAACTTCATCTTCACTGCAACTAGCGCTATAAGAGAAGTGAGCAAAGCGGTAACATAGCCAAACAACGGTTTGCTAGGAAAGGATGGTTAGGGGCTGACATGGCAATATGGGTGGCATGATATAGCAAGTGGTAGGCATCGTAGCATAGGCATAGCAAAGAAGCGAGCAACTAGCATAGCAAAGATAGAAGTGATTTCGGTATGGTCATCTTGCACGCAATGTTCTCGAGTTGTCGAAGCTTGATCCTCGTGGCGTTCTCAACAGGTTCCTCGTTCACGTACTCGTCTCCGTCTCTACCCAAAGCAACAACACAAATAAAGGAACCACAATAAATCACGGTGCAATGCACAATCAACATGATGCAAAACATGACATGATATGCGGGATGTGATATGCAATGCGTATGTGCGCTCCGGAAGGTAAATGATGAACCAGGCATCAACAGCAAACCAAGTATGCCACTGGAAAGATGAGATGATTTGGTTGAAATCGATATAAAGATCACGGAATCGGATGCGGTTTGGAAATGACAAGCAAAACAAGAATGGCACAAATCTGCCATTAACAGCATGATGCCACTTAGCAAGCAACAAACAATTAAGCTACTGCACCCAAACGTACCAACAAAGTGTATGGCAGTGATCTACACAAGATGCTCGACAAAAGATGAGCACTGAGCTACGGCTAGTTCACATCATAACAGGTTCAAACAAGCATGGAAAAAGTGCACAAAATATCAGGCTGGACATGGCAAAAACAGCATCAGGTTGCAATGTTCAGAGCAACAAAACTACATGCTACAGGAACTTAAAATAGCAAAACAAGGCATGGAATGAATCTACTAAAAGCATAGAACAAAAGTCCCTTACTGACCATAAGCCAAAAGGATCAGAAAATATAGTAACACCATGTCAATATCGAAAGTTTAGTTAACAGATTCAGCAACATGACATGTCAAAAACTGATAACAGTAGGCATGTTTACAAGCTCAATGCACTCACTACAGAGCCTTATACGATAAACTAAGTATACATACATCAAGAAGACATGACATAGAAGACATACATGGCAAGAACAATAACATAGCATACATGGATCAACTACAACAACCTAGGAAAAATTGAATAACATGTAAACAATCTGCCAGGAAACATTTGATAGCAAAAGTAGAGCTCGATTGACTCAAGCTATAGCACTCCATAATTGCAACCAAAGGCATGGATGGATAGAGCAAGACATTCTTTACAAAACATCCTTACTGAATTATCTCAAAATATGCATGGATCTCTTGGTAGCATCAAGTTAACATGGCATCAAAATATCAGCTAAACAGAGCTGAAAACAGCAACATCAGGACACCTACTTTGCATGCTTGTGCTAGTCACCACATAGATCACAAAAATACATGGCATACACCCCTGGAAAGATAGAATGGCATATTACAAAACACATGTAGGACTCAAATTCATAGGATGCACACATCAATCATGGCAAAAATAACAAAAGTGCAAGTTCTGTTAAGAAACAGAAACTAACATCACATAGCCCCCTTCAACAGCATTTCGGGCATCAAGATGAGCTCAAATGAAAATGATGCAATGATATGAAATGATCTACTCTTGAGCGAACATTTTGACATATTATCTGGCATAAAATGGATCTCTGAGATGCAAAGTTATACCATGTTGAAAATGACACAAAATAATACACGAGATGAAAAACTTGGGAGAAAAAGAGGCGAAGAGAAAGTCAGCAGGATCGGTCGATCGCGATCCGGCGATCGGATCGATGGCGGCGGCAGCAGTTCCTCGCCCGGGGAGGAGGCAGGCGAGGCGAGGCAGCTTGGAGGAGGGCAGGCTCGCAGGCTGCCCAAGGCAGTATGGCCGGCAAAATGGCAATGGCCGCAGCCGGCAGTCTTGGTATGAGAGGCAGGCGGCAGTGGCAGCAGCCAGCCAGCCGTGTGGCGTGGCCTTGCAGCCATGCTGATGAGCGCAATGTGCGGCAATGTGGCCAGCGCCAATGGCCCAGCGGCATGGCAGGCCAGCAGCGGAGCCTTGATGCCTAGGGCGACAGGCAGCGGCCAGGGCGGCCGTGGAAACCCATGAAGAGCATGGCAGCAGCCATGGCGGCAGTGGCGGGCGTGTCCGGCCTGAATCGGTTCGTCCGGTGGCCTTGGAGGATATTGCTAGGTTAGGGAATTGATCAAGGATTTGGGTGGGGTGTTTAAATAGGCATAGAGGAGCTAAGAGAGTCCAAATGAGGTGTAGTTTTCGCCCCACGATCGTGATCGAGCAGACGGAGAGCATGGAAGTGACTTAGATGGGTTATTGGGCTGTTTTGAAGGGTGTTGGGCTGCAACAAAAAGAGGCCTTCTGCGAGAGTGCGGTTAACCGTTGGAGTACCAAGCGAGCTCAAATGACCGAAACTTGACCGGTGGTCTCTGGTGGTATACCAAGGCCACTAGACAAACCTCGGTCCATTCAAGAAGGTTTAGTATCCCTTTACGGAAAAAAGCGTAAAAGGGGCATGGGAGATAGGAGTCTTGCGGATTGCAAAAGCGGACAGCGGGAAAAATGCTCGGAATCATGGGGCGAACACGTATGCAAATCGATGCACATGATGACATGATATAAAATGCATGACATGGACAAAAAGCAAAATGAAGAAAAACCCAACCACGGAGGAATATCATATATCAATGCGAAAATGGCAAGAGTTGGAGTTACAAATATGAAAATTACTTCGGGGTGTTACAACACTCCACCACTACAAGAGGATCTCGTCCGAGATCTAGGACTGAAAAGAACTCGGATATTCCGGAGCGGAGGTGATCCTCGTGCTCCAGGTAGCTTCTCGGTCGAATGGTGTGACCACTTCACTTTGAGGAATTTGATTGACTTGTTGCGAGTCTTGCTTCGGTTTCTTCAAGAATAACAGCAGGTGCTCATGATAAGAGATCTTCTTGAAGGTGATCTCTTGAAGTTGATAGTGCGTTCGAGTCTTGAAGCACTTGCGAAGCTGTGACACGTGGAACACATCGTGCTGCGTTTGCAAAGTTGGATGGAAGCTCAAGTTGATAGGCGAGATCGCCTCTTTTGCCAATGATCTTGAAAGGACCCACGTATCTAGGGCAAGCTTCCCTTTGATACGAAAGCGGCGAGTGCCTTTCATTGGAGAGGCAGGAGGTAGACATGGTCTCCGATTTCAAAAGCCACATCACGGTGTTTATCATCATAATAGCTCTTACGGCGCGATTAGCGGCTTTGAGATTCTCACGAATGACTTGGCACATTTCTTACTTACGTGATCAAGTCATTGCCAAAAAGTTAAGCGTTCACATCTCGAGACCAATTGAGAGAATCGGCACTACGCCATAGAAATTTCGAATGGGGCCTTGCCGAACTCAAGCTTGGAAGCTGTTGTTGTAGGAGAACTTCGGCATATGGAAGACAATCTTCCCACTTCATACGAAAGAAATGACACAAGCCACGAGCATATCTTCAAGGATTCTTTAAGGCGTCTAGCGACCACTTTGTAAATCGACCGTGAATGGGCGGACCACTAGGCGTTGAACCCCAATCTCAAATCATACATCATCGGAAAGAATATCATGTAAGCTACTAGAATTCCCACCTATAAACTCCGAAACTTTCGGTTATGCAATCTGGTGTTGGGGATCTGGGGACACAAAATATATCACCCAAACTAACAATACCTAGATCCATTGTATCCATCCGTCAACACATAACAAGAAATCCTCGAAATCGTGTACCTCGACCTTTGAAAAACATCCGTTATACAAGTCATGGCAATACTCCCTTTTCGCCTCGATCTTTGGGCTATCGGGGTTATCTCCAACAAGCTGCACAAAAGAGATTCGATGTCGGCAAAACTCGGTATTCGAGCGCAGCGATAAAATTGTGGCGACAACACCTCGGAGCTCAACTCCCGGGACAACGCCACAACCCTAAATGTCGGGAGGCACTAAGAACAATGTTCGTCACAAAACCATTGGAGCGATTCCAAGATACCCACGTGATCCTAAATTTTTTAGTGAAATTTGAGAGAGAAGAGTCAAAACTTCTCGTGGGAGACCTCCGGAGGCTGACAGAAGGGTGAGGAGTAAAAGAATCCTACTCTCCGATATATATAATCCTAAGACTCAAAATATTTTCCATTCTAGACTCAACAAGCATGACAAACAATCAAGTAGGGGGCTCCTAAGTGGGAAGGCTCGATACCAACATGCGCCCCGATCGGCTATATCTCCCGCGATGTCGAGGCACGACTTAGAAACATAACGCATTGAAAGCAATGTCATAAGTGAGGTAATCTTCACACAACCCATGTAATACATAAGGGAAAGAGATACATAGTTGGCTTACGATTGCCACTTCACACAATACATAAATAAACATCCATCATTGAGTACACTCAAGGTCCGACTACGGAACCAAAATAAAGAAGATACCCCAAATGCTACAGGACCCCGATCGTCCCAAGCTGGGCACCACTCACGATCATCGGGGAAAAGACACATAATGCGACCACGTTCCTCGTCGAACTCCACTTGAGCTCGGTTGTGTCACTGTCTTTGGCATCGTCGGCACTGCAACTGTTTTGGTAGAATCATGAGTCACGGGGACTCAGCAATCTCACACCAGCGAGATCAAGACTATTTAAGCTTATGGGAAGGACGAGTAGTAAAGTGGAGCTGCACAAGCGACTAGCATATATGGTGGCTACATACATAAAGAAGCGAGAGAGAGAAGCAAAGCACGGACGTGAAGCTAATAGCGATCAAGTGATCTGAACTACTTCGTCGAGACATAACTCCAACACCGTGTTCACTTCCGGACTCCATGAGAAGAGACCATCAGTTACACCTTGATTGATGTGTATTTTATTTGAGGTCAACCGGGTTTTCTGGCCGGACATTAACAAATTCCCATCGCCTCATAACAGCAGACACGGCTTTGAAAGATATTACCTGCGAGGGTGTCCCAACAGCCCATCATAAGCTCTCACGGTCAGCGAAGGATATTCCTTCTACGGGAAGACCGATCAATCTCGGAATCCGGACTACAAGACATTTAAACAGCAATAAAACAAGACCAGCAAAGCCGCCCGAATGTGCCGACAAATCCCAATAGGAGCTGCACATATCTCGTTCTCAGGCACACCGGATGAGCAGGCGTCGGGTTGGCATAAACCCTGGTTGCCCAAAGGCGTCGGACATCGCTCAAGTTGGACCAGCACTTTCGAAGGAGAGGCGGCCGGGGGTTAAAATAAAGATGACCCTCGGGCTCGCGAAAACCGGGGAAAAGGCTTAGGTGGCAAATGGTAAAACCAAAGTTGGGCCTTCTTTGGAGAGTCTTATTCAAAGCGAACTGTCAAGGGGTCCCATAAATCACCCAACCGTGTATGAGAGCAGCGAAATCAAGGAACATAACACGGTATGGCGGAAACTAGGGTGGCAAGAGTGGAACAAAACACCGGGCATAAGGCGAGCCTTCCACCCTTTACCAAGTATATAGATCGTTAATTATAGCAGATATATATTGTGATATCCCTAACAAGTAAACATGTTCCAAAAGAACAACATCTCCATGTTCAACAAGGAACAAACTTCATCTTCACTGCAACTAACAGCGCTATAAGAGGGCTGAGCAAAGCGGTAACATAGCCAAACAACGGTTTGCTAGGAAAAGGATGGTTAAGGGGCTGACATGGCAATATGGGTGGCATGATATAGCAAGTGGTAGGCATCGTAGCATAGGCATAGCAAAGAAGCGACCAACTAGCATAGCAAAGATAGAAGTGATTTGAGGTATGGTCATCTTGCACGCAATGTTCTCGAGTTGTCGAAAGCTTGATCCTCGTAAGCGTTCTCAACAGGTTCCTCGTTCACGTGCTCGTCTCCGTCTCTACCCAAAGCAACAACACAAATAAAGGAACCACAATAAATCACGGTGCAATGCACAATCAACATGATGCAAAACATGACATGATATGCGGGATGTGATATGCAATGCGTATATGCGCTCGGAAGGTAAATGATGAACCAGGCATCAACTTGGCAAACCAAGTATGCCACTGGAAAGATGAGATGATTTCGGTTGAAATCGATATAAAGATCACCGGAATCGGATGCACGGTTTGGAAATGACAAGCAAAACAAGAATGGCACAAATCTGCCATTAACAGCATGATGCCACTTAGCAAGCAACAAACAATTAAGCTACTGCACCCAAACGTACCAACAAAGTGTATGGCAGTGATCTACACAAGATGCTCGACAAAAGATGAGCACTGAGCTACGGCTAGTTCACATCATAACAGGTTCAAACAAGCATGGCAAAAGTGCACAAAATATCAGGCTGGACATGGCAAAAACAGCATCAGGTTGCAATGTTCAGAGCAACAAAACTACATGCTACAGGAACTTAAAATAGCAAAATAAGGCATGGCATGAATCTACTCAAAGCATAGAACAAAACTCCCTTACTGACCATAAGCCAAAAAGGATCATAAAATATAGTAACACCCATGTCAATATCGAAAGTTTCGTTAACAGATTCAGCAACATGACATGTCAAAAACTGATAACGAGTAGGCATGTTTACAAGCTCAATGCACTCACTACAGAGCCTTATATGATAAACTAAGTATACATACATCAAGAAGGCATGACATAGAAGACATAAATGGCAAGAACAATAACATAGCATACATGGATCAACCACAACAACCTAGGCAAAATTGAATAACATGTAAACAATCTGCCAGGAAACATTTGATAGCAAAAGTAGAGCTCGATTGACTCAAGCTATGGCACTACATAATTGCAAACAAAGGCATGGATGGATAGAGCAAGACATGCTTTACAAAACATCCTTACTGAAGTAGCTCAAAATATGCATGGATCTCTTGGTAGCATCAAGTTAACATGGTATCAAAATATCAGCTAAACAGAGCTGAAAACAGCAACATCAGGACACCTACTTTGAATGCTTGTGCTAGTCACCACATAGATCACAAAAATACATGGCATACACCCCTGGAAAGATGGCATGGCATATTACAAAACACATGTAGGACTCAAATTCATAGGATGCACACATCAATCATGGCAAAAATAACAAAAGTGCAAGTTCTGTTAAGAAACGAAACTAACATCACATAGCCCTCTTCAACAGCATTTCGGGCATCAAGATGAGCTCAAATGAAAATGATGCAATGAGATGAAATGATCTACTCTTGAGACGAACATTTTGACATATTATCTGCATAAAATGGATATACAGATGCAAAGTTATACCATGTTGAAAATGACACAAAATAATACGAGATGAAAAACTTAGGAGAAAAAAGAAGCGAAGAGAAAGTCAGCGGGATCGATCGATCGGGATCCGGCCGATCCGGATCGATATGGCAATGGCAGCAGTTCCTCGCCCGGAGAGGAGGCAGGCAGGCAGGGCAGAGTGTGGAGGAGCGGCCGGCCCGGTGTGGCCAGGCAGCAGGCATGTGGAGCCCAGCCGTGGCCATGCAGTGATGTGAGGAAGAGGAGGCGGCGGTGGTGAGCGGCCAGTGTGAATGAGGGAGAAGCGTGGGCGACCGGGCAGAAAGCGCCCGACCGTGGGCCCACGGAAGACATGGCCGCGGTGGCCAAGACGATGTCCGGCTGAATCGGACTCACGTCCGTGGCCCGGAGGGATATTTGCTAGGTTAGGGGATTGATCAAGGATTTTGGGTAGGGGTGTTTAAATAGGCATAGAGGAGCTAGGAGAGTCAAATGAGGTGTAGTTTTCGCCCACGATCGTGATCGAGCAGCGGAGAGCATGGAAGTGAATTAGATGGGTTATTGGGCTGTTTTGAAGGGTGTTGGGCTGCAACAAAAAGAGGCCTTTGCGAGAGTCGGTTAACCGTTGGAGTACCAAGCGAGCTCAAATGACCGAAACTTGACCGGTGGTCTGGGTGGTATACCAAGGCCACTAGACAAACCTCGGTCCATTCGAGAAGGTTTAGTATCCGCTACGGAAAAAGCGTAAAAGGGGCGCAGGGAGATAGGAGTCGGGATTGCAAAGCGGACAACGGGAAAAATGCTCGGAATCATGAGGCGAACACGTATGCAAATCGATGCACATGATGACATGATATAAAATGCATGACATGGACAAAAAGCAAAATGAAGAAAAACCCAACCACGGAGGAATATCATATATCAATGCGAAAATGGCAAGAGTTGGAGTTACAAATATGGAAAATTACTTAGGGGTATTCTGAGCTCAGGGCCGGTCGAGGGAGACCTTGACGAGGCTGCTTCGCCTCCAGCTGGGCTGTAAACTTGTGGCCCGTAAGCAGCAGCGATGGCGAGTCGAGAGGAGGAGGAACTGCTTGAAGAAAGCTCTTTGTCGTTCTACAGCGCCCGACAAGCTAAAGTGGAGTCGGGGAAGCACTTGTCGCGAGGCGGGAGCTAACATGGAGAAAGAGGCTGAGAAGAGCTCGGTCGTAACAAAAAACTCTCGGGACATAGCGAGCGCGGGAGCAACTCTC
>JAHIAM010001863.1:0-30438 GCA_021605205.1 Aegilops longissima
GAGGGCGTTGTAGCCATGGTGGAGTTCTGACCATGAATTTGTGCCGGGGTGCCGAGGATAGCGTTATCTGGCGGCGAATGTGGGCGGCGTCGAAGTCGATGAGCTCAGTGTGGTAGTTGTCGCGGGCCCGAAGGTGGCGGAAAGGCGGACCTGCCCGATCGGGACCGTGGAGCCGTCGGTGTCGGTGTACTAGGTAGGGTACCCTAGTATCGAACTTCGTGCCGCAGGCGTCGCAACACCCAGCGGCGGGCGGCCTAGTGACCGCCAAGGTCCTCCGCGGCTCCTTTGGAGCCATTCAAGAACAAAGTACTCAAGGCCCGGCAAGAGGAGCTTGCCGGAAGGCCCTCAAGGCATGAAGGAAACAAGACCCGGCAAGAGGAGCTTGCGGGGAAGGCTCGGTGGCGACAAGCTCCCGAGTGCAACAAGATTCAGCAGCGGCAAAGGCGCTTGTCGCGGCAAGCAACTCTCTTCATCTCGCTCCGGCTCATCCATCAGCGATGTCGCCATGGGGCCATTCGAGGCGTGCATGTCGAAAAGGCTGTGCAGCTAAGCGGGGATCAGCGATAGCGGCGGGACAAGCTTACCATCGTGGCAAGCGGTGGTGCGCCAGCGGTCCCTGTTGCCTTTGTTTAGGCGGCGAGGGGCGGGCATTATTAATCTTGTCCCTTGCCGTCGAGTTAGGTATAGATCCTTTGTACCTTTGTCTGCGGTGTACCAACCCTTGTTTTCCTATTTTACCCTTGTCTACTTGCCTGTGGTGACCCTTGAGCCTATAAAGGAGGCCCATGTGCAGCGTGAAAGGGTTCGGCTCCGTTCGGTTCATTAGACACATACTGAGACTAGAAACACTCGGGCTAGGTTTTGTAGCTCTCATTGCTCCCTAGCAAGAACACAATACAATCAACCAAGCAGTAAGTGTTATCTCTCCGGAGGCTCGAAGCTAGGTAATGTCGGTTGTACTAGAGTAGGGTACCCTAGTATCCGAACTTCGTGCAGGCGATCGCTTGACACCCAGCGGCGGGGCGGCCTAGTGACCGCCAAGGTCCTCATGGCTCCTTTGGAGCCATTCAAGAACAAAGTACTCAAGGCCCGGCAAGAGGAGCTTGCGGAAGAATACTCAAGGCATGAAGGAAACAAGACCCGGCAAGAGGAGCTTGCCGGGAAGGCTCGATGGCGACAAGCTCCCGAGTGCGACAAAGATTCAGCAGCGGCAAAGCGCTTGCCGCGGAAAGCAACTCTCTTCATCTCCGCTCCAGCTCATCCATCAGCGTGTCGCCATGGGGCCATTCCGGGCATGCGTGTGAAGGGCTGTGCAGCCAGCGGGGATCAGCGATAAGCGGCGACAAGCTTACCATCGTGGCAAGCGGTGGTGCGCCAGCGGTCCTGTTGCCTTTGTTTAGGCGGCGAGGGCGGGCATTATTAATCTTGTCCCTTGCCGTCGAGTTAGGTATAGATCCTTGTACCTTTGTACAAGCGGTGTACCAACCCTTTATTTTCCTATTTTACCCTTGTCTACTTGCCACTGTGGTGACCCTTGAGCCTATAAAGGAGGCCCATGTGCAGCGTAGAAAGGGGTTCGGCTCCGTTCGGTTCATTCGACACATACGAGACTAGAAACACTCGAGGCTAGGTTTTGTAGCTCTCATTGCTCCCTAGCAAGAACACAATACAATCAACCAAGCAGCAGTAAGTGTTATCTCTCGGAGAGATCGAAGCTGGGTAAAACTGCTCATGTGCATCGCTTGATCCACTCTTTGTGCAATCTCCGCCCCCACCCGAACCACAAGGGACTCGGTCCGCCGAGTCCCATAGGTGTTAAGTGGGTCACGATCAACTTCCCGACATCTTTGGCGGCCCGGTAGGGGCGTTGAGCTGTGTAAACCTGATCCAGCGGTCACCACGAGCAACTTCATCATCACCTTCATCAACATGGCACAGAAGAAGAAGTCTTGGCGGCTGACAGCCGTCGCGTCAAACCCACCACCACGGGCGGCAGTGGTGGGGAAAACGTGGCGGAGAAACGACCATCGTCGAGAGAGCCCTAGCGCCGCCAGGTCCAAGGACAAGCGGTGCAAGCTTCGGCGTCCAAAGCGTGCGCGTCCGTCTCAAGAGGCACCGGACCGACAACGTCATGATGCTCGCAGCACCATCGCTCGTTGGATCAAGGCCAAGCTGGAGGATCCCAAGGACCTCGAGACCTGCATGCGCGCCCGATATGTTGGTGCAAGAAATACGATCGCTTGGGCGAGATGCTGCTCCTCTAACTTGGTTAGAAGTCCGGCGCATCCGTTCCTCGCTCCGTCGCCATTGCCTCCCACTACTCCAGCGGAAGCCTTGGCGAGCTCAGCGCTTCTAGACTACCCTCAGCGGCCGACAAGGTCGGCGAATGGAGGCCACCATCGAGTCTCGCCGGCTTTGCCAGCAGCGGCGTCCGCGGCAACCAAAGCGGCGTCGCGCAGCAACGCGGCGACAAAACGCGGCCGGTGGCGGCAGAGACCTGCGAAGTGCAACCACCATGCACTCCCCTTCCGAAGCCAAGATCACCAGCTCCTCGGATCCACCTCGGCGGTGATTCCACAGCGTCGTCGGATCCACGAGCTCTCCGTGATCAGCGCCAAGTTCTTAAAAACGGCAACAAGAAAGCGCTCGAACCGCGCCGGCGCGAAGAAGCGGCGTCAATCCGATCAGCCTTGCTGGGCCCGCTGTTGACATGCATGCGCCCGAGAGAACGGCGACTTGCCGTAGCGGTAGGTTGCCCTGCGTTCACTTTCGTGAGCTGCGGCAAGTCGATGGCCCGACAAGAAAAACTTCAAGCCAGATGTGCGGAGAAGTATGATGGCAGGACACACCCATCGGGTTCCTTAGCATCTACACCATTGCGGTGCAGGCTGCGGGGGCGAGCGACAAGATCCTCGCCAACTACTTTGCGGTACTCAAGCCAAATGTCAGATCTTGGCTCATGCACTTGCCGGACAGGTCCATATCTTCTTGGGCAGATTTGTGCCATCGGTTCGTCGGCGCCTTCACGGTGGCCACAAGCCTCATGGCCAAGAGAGTGACCTTCACCTGCTGCGCCCGAAGGAGGGAGAGTCCTGCGCAAGTTTATCCGAGAGATTGACCGTGTGCACTACAACATCCCGGATGTCCACCCTGCCCTGGTGATCAGCGCGTTCCATCGAGCGTCGCGGAACCGCGGAGATGAGGAGGAGATGGCGATGTGCAAAGTAAGGGCGTCGGTGCTCTCATACTGGCCGACAAGTGTGCATGGGCTGAAGAAGGAAGAAGACTCCGGGAGAGAACATTGGAGCAGGATCGGCGGTGAGGATACGCCTCGGCAAGAAGAGCGGCGGTGGAATATGAAAGAAGAAAAAACAAAGAGGTACTAGTTGTCGGCGATGCGGCAGCGGAGGTGGCGCCAACAAGGCAAGGTTGGTGGCCCGGCAAGAGGTTGCCGGTGACACCGACCGCCAAGCTGTGGCGACCGCCGACAAGCGAGACAACTCAACAAGCGATCTTGTAAGATTCACCGCACCAAGGGCCCACGATCTCGAGTTGCAAGAAAGTCGAGCAGCTTGTTGAACTGCGAGAAGGCGGATCACGGCGGCGAGACAAGGAAAAACCCGAGGAAGGTGCGAGGGCAACTAGCAAGAAGAGACCCGGCGGGGAGGCGCGCGGCAAGGCCAAGTAGCGGCAAGAGGCAGACCTCCAGCGGCGCGACGAGGATGAAGCGAAGATGATGATGAAGATATGGAAGGCGATGAAGGCTGATGAGCGGGAGTTCGAGGAAGGCAGCGAGAGGTTCTGCGTTGGCGATGGTGCTTCTCTGCATACCTCGCACCGCCAACTCAAGCAGTGGATGCGGGAGGTTAATGCAGCGAGAACCAACCGTGAAGTCCGTAGACCTGCGAAGTGGTCAACCGCCCATCATCTTTGACATTGAGGACCACCCGATCGCATAACTGCGGTCGGTGCTTGCCGATGTTGGTCTCACCAACTATCCGCAACCTCAAGGTCACCAAGATGTTGGTTGACAATGGGGCGGCCTAAATCTGATTTCCTCGCGGTGCTCCGAAGCGGATCCTGACGGTGAGCTCGAAGAGGCTGGAACTTTCAAGGAATCAACCCGGGAAGGAGCAAGCGAAGGAAGATCACATTACGGTAACATTTGGCGGTGAGCTAAACTTTAGGGTGAGAGAGTCACATTCGGCGTTGCTGATTTCCCATTGCCCTACAATGGAATACTTGGCCGTCCGGCACTCGCCAAGTTCATGGCAGCCTCTCATTCGCCTACAACCTACTCAAGATGCCCGGCCGATAGCGTCATTTCTGTCCATGGCGACAAGAAGGATCGCTTATCTGCGCCAAACAAGATTACCGGGATGCAGCAGTGCAGCGAGAAAGCAAGTCACTTGCATTTGAAGCTCCGGGGAAGAAGACCAAGTCGGCAAGAGCTCGATGCCCACTCCGGCAAAGCGCACCTCTTGGTGCTGCGCTACCGTCGAGGAGCGCACCATCGAGCTCCACCGGCGAGTGCAAGAATATGATGGCAGCTCCGCCAAAGACCAGAAGGTGCTGCGCCAAGGAGGGGCGGCTTGGTGGTACCTTCACCATCGATTGCCGCGCTTGACCCCTAAATAGGAAGGCGAGCTCGTTGCTTTCCTACGGGCGAATGTCGGCGTGTTTGCATGGCAACCGTCGACATCCCGGTGTTCCCGGAAGGTAATTGAGCACCACCTGGCTGTACTGTCCTCATCGCGACCCGTCAAGCAAAAGTGAGGAAGCGGCGGTGGGCGCCAAGTTCATTGCGAAGAGATCAAGAAGTTGGAAGCAGCGGGCCTTGTTAGAGAGTGCTCCATCCCACGTGGCAAATGGGAAATGGAGACTTTGTATTGACTTCACGGATGTTAATAAAGCTTGTCCCAAAGACCCATTTCCCTTGCAGCGTATAGATCAGTTATTGACTCCACGGTGGATGTGATTTTCTTTCATTTCTTGATGCATATTCAGGATATCATCAGATATTCATGGCAGAAGAAGATGAAGAGAAAACCGCATTCATTACACCATGTGGCACATATTGTTTCATACGGATGCCTTTTGGTTTGAAGAATGCTGGTTCAACGTTTGCAAGAGTGGTCCATGATGCTTTTGAGCCCCAAATGCACAGAAATGTAGAAGCTTACATGGATGACATAGTGGTCAAGAGCAAGGACAAAGCAACTCTAGTTCAAGATTTGGATGAGACCTTTGCAAATCTGCGCAAGATCAACCTCAAGCTCAATCCCGAGAAGTGCGTGTTTGGAGTTCCTTCCGGCAAGCTTCTCGGGTTCTTCGTGTCTCAGAGAGGGGATTGAAGCCAACCCGACAAGATCAAGGCCATTGAGCAGATTGAAGCACCAATGCGGCGTCAAGGATGTAAGAAGGCTTGCGGTTGCGTGGCTGCTCTCGGCGAGTTTATCTCTAGGTCGGTGGCGCATACTGCCATTTTCAAGATCTTGAAAAAGCAGGTCAATGAAATGGACTCCGAAGCGGAGGCTGCGCTGCGAGACTTGAAGAGTACCTGTCCTCCACTCCAATACTTGTCGCACCTAAGCCACAAGAGAAGTTGCTGCTATACATAGCAGCAACCAATCAAGTGGTTAGTGCTGCGTTAGTAGCGGAGAGGAGGCGGATGATGAGCCCGACAACGAGGCGGATGCATCCAGCGACAAGCGGGGCTTCGCCGTCAACTTCTGGTCCCGACAAGGACAGATCTGCGCGGGATTGCGAGAAGATTCAGAAAAGGATGGTGCAGCGCCCGGTCTACTTTGTCGGTTCCCTTCTGCGGGGGCGGTCGAGGTATTCGGTGTGCGAAATTGCTTTTCGGCCTTCTCATGGCCTCGAAAGCTGTGCCATTACTTCAAGCACTGCGAGATAACGGTTGTCACTCGCTTTCGGCGAAGGATATTGCGAGAATCCGAAGCAACGAGGCAGGATTGTCGGTGGAGCCTTTGGAAGCTGTCAAGTTTTGGCCTCAAGTTTGAAAGCACTTCAACTATCGAGCGAGCATTGGCAGAATTTATAGCGAGTGGGCGTAGCAAGGCGAAGAAATTCGAGCGAGCATCCCGTCAAGGAGGCAAATAAAGAGTGGCTGATGTATTTTGATGGTGCCTTCTGTTTGTAAAGGCGCCCGGTGCGGCGTCTTGATTATCGCACCAGGAGAGCACCTCAAGTACATAGTCCAAATGCACTTTCCCAAGGAACAAGCAACAAATAATCTGCGAGTATGAAGGTTTGCTTGCGGTCTCGAGATTGCAGTGGACCTTGGGATCGGGAAGCTTATTATCGGGGGTGACTCGCGACTTGTCGTCGCCAAGTAAACAAAGATTATCGAGTCCGTTGATGGAAGCCTACGTTGATGAAGTGAGAAAGCTAGAAGAGCACTTTGAAGGCACTGCAAATGGAACATGTTCAAGAGCTCGAATGATATTCGATGGCTTTGTCAAAGTCGCTGCACTCAAGTTACACAATGGAACCAGGGATTTTTTGTGCTCAAGCTGACTCAACCAGCTGTAACACCATCAAGCTGGACAGAACAAAGAGGAAGTTAGTTTCGGTGACTACTTTACGGCGAGCTCCTGAAGCCGCCGCCAAGAAGGTCCCCAAAATCAACACGAGATATCGGCGAGGCGATGCTGCTCCGACAAACCCCTAGGGTTTGCCGTTGAAGCGAGCGCTCCGACAAGTCTTGCTCCGGCAAGCTTGCGAGGATCATCAACTCGGCCGAACCGCAGGTTCTTGCCGTGAAGCCGATGTTCCTTGGCGGCGAGATGTGCCTTTAGTCCTTGTTGTCGAGCCGCTAAGCTCCAACATGGGCGCGGATCGTCCATTTCCTTGAACAGGAGAACTTCGAAGAGCAAGAAAAGCGAAAGAGTAGCCCGGCGGTCAAGTATGTACGGTTTGTTGACAACATCACATGCAGAAGAAGACTCAGCGGTGAAATTGAAGTGCATTTGCGGGAAGATGGGCAGAGCTTTGGCGCGAGATACGGAGGCATATGTGGTCACCACATTGGTGCAAAGCACTTGCGGCAAAGCTTTCGGCAAGGTTTCTTACGGCGGAAGCCCTCGAGATCCAAGCGCACAAGTAACCAAGTGTAGGCGTGCAGTTCCATTCCAAGCAGATACACCAGCCAGCTCAAGCTCTCGGGCGATCCCTTTATCACGGCCATTTTTGATGCAGGGCTCGACATCCTCGGCCCCTTTCCCGAGCTGTCGGGGCTTTGAGTACTTATGCGTCGCAATCGACAAGTTCACAAAGTGGGTGAAGTGGAAGAAGTGAGGAAGGTGACAACACGGTCATCGATCAAGTTCTTGAGTCAATTGTTTGCGTTTTGGGATACCTAACGGGATCATCACCGACAACGGCACCCAATTCTAAATCGCACCTTCATGCGATGCGTCCAAGATCTTGGCGCCAAGGTACGCTTTGCTACATTTCTCATCAGAAGCAAGCGATCAGCGAGAGGGCAAGCAGCTGAAGTGCTGCGAGGACTCAAGACCAGAACTTTGACCGGTTGCGCAAGTGCGGAAGAAGCTGGATTGAGCATTGCCGGTGGTTCTTTGGTCAATCGAGCAGACGCCGTCGAGCCAGCGGCGGGACACCTTCGCTCTAGTCTATGGAAGCGAGCAGTTCTCCCCATGGAACTTCGTATCGGGTCACCTCAGTACTCGCTTATAATGAGCTTGAGCAAGAGTAGCTGCGACAAGATGGCCCTTGCTCCTCGAGGAGGATCGTCTTGAGCTCTTTGTCACGAGCTGCTCGTTACCGACAAGCTTTGCGCTACCATAGCCGCAAAGTTAACGCCCGGAAGCTTGAGGAAGGCGGCCTTGTTCTTGGGCGCTCAATCCGCCAAGAATTCCAACAAGTTGGCCTTGAAGTGGGAAGGCCCTTACCGGGTAAAAGCGAGTCACTAGGCCTGGCGCTGTCGCCTTGAGCGAAGATGGCGTTCGGTGAGCAACTCCTGGAATATAGAGCATCTTCGTAAGTTTTACCCATAGGCGTGATTCTGGAACTGTTCCGGCAACCACCCCTAATACAAGTCTTGCCGCTGTTGCATGTAATCCTTTGTACAAAGCGGGCGCGAGACCCGATGCATCGATAAAGCTCATGTGTTGCGCACAACTTATCAAATGCGTGCTTTCATAATCCTTTATGCATGTGTTATCTAACATTTTGTGCAGCATCCACACCCGGTAAGCAATAACGAGCCACTAGGCTCCATAACTTTATTTTCTCTTCTTTCTTCTCATAAGAAAGGAAGGTTCCTTCGCCCACAAGTTAGCCGGGGGGGGGGGGGGAGGAGAAGATAATGGTGTGAGCCGTCAAGTGTCGCTCGAGGAAGTATCGCCTTGCCGGGAAGCAAACGACAGAAAAGCTAAGTTGCCAAAGTTTGAGCAATCAGTTTTTAAATTTTTAAGTTATCTTCCTCGAACGATAATACTTTGTATGGAAAACCTATGCGAGTATCCTAGTCTAGTACACGGCAGGAGCCCGGGCCTGGGCCACCACAGGCGCCGAGCTCTGTTGGGCCGGGCCCAAAAGCGATTGCAGACGCCTTGCCTAGATCGCGCGATTATTCGCCTCGGACCCACCCGTCCCCACGGCAGCACGCTCGGGCGTGGCGTCGTGGGAGAGATCGTGGGGGCTTTCTTTAATGGGAAGCGGGCGCTTCGCCCTCTCCCTCCTTATAAGCGGGGAAGCAGGGCGGGGCGCCCACTTGCCATTCTTGTCACATCAAAACCACCGCCGCTCCCCTTCTTCTTCAAGTCCAAAGAGCGGCGCTCCGCCCCTCCCCATTGCCACCGGCGCCACCAGCGCCGTCAGTTCCTCCACCACCTCCGCCATGGCTCAAAGCCGACAAGGGCAAAGGGTGAAAGTCTGCGGCCTTGGCGGCTCATGGCGCTGCGGAAGGCGGGCCCTCTTTGATCCCCTGCTTTCGGCGAAGGAGATCACGAGAGCTGTATTACCTATTACGGTCGTGGGCGAGCAGGCAGGCGCACCAGCGCACGAGGTTATCTCCGCCGCCACATCCGAGAAGGTTTCCGTCGGGTACCCTTTCTTGGCTTTTCTTCCACTGCGGGCTCTGCCGCCCTTTTGAAAGTATTTTGCGGCGTCATGAACACATATGGCCTCCGCCTCCTTGATTTTCACCCCCAGCGCCGTCCTCACCATGGCTGTTTTCGCACACCTCTGCGAGAACTTTGTGAGTCCACCCAAATGTAGCACTTTTCGCCACTACTTCATGCCCAGCGTAGAGAGAGAGAGCCGCTTGGGAGGATTGCATGGATCTCGGGATCGGCAGAAGGAAGCATATCTTGGCGGAGCTGCGCAGCAAGTGGGGGAGGCGGAGGCCGATTGGTGTTGGATTATGAGGAGGACCCTGACCTTTTACTGCCTGCGCCAAACTCCCATAGTCTTGGCAGCGATTGGAGCAACTTGGCGGAGGATGCCAAGTTGAAGATTGCCGTGACCCGGATCTTGCGCCTCGGGCATGCAGGGCTTACCGTAGGAGCTGTTGGCGCGGACTTCCTCCGCCGCCGCATTAGCCCTTGCGGAGAGAGGGGAGGCCTGCTTGGGAGTTCCAAAGCGGCGGAGACATCATGAGGCTGCGTCGGGCCTGAACTGGAACTTCAGCATCTTAGAAGTGGATGCCATGCTGCGGGGCTGTTCAAGCGATCACGAGATCACCCGAGTGGTTCATGTTGCGAGGAGTTGTCCCTCGTGCAACAACTTCGTCGCTTGACCGCATCCGGCGATGATGCCGTTGTGCGATTCCCATGGAATCGTTCCAACTGGCGAGGAGCCGCCCGACGACGTCGTGCAGCGGTTCTTCGACAACTTGGAAGAAGTGCGATCCGTGCCGACGAGCGAAGTGGCTCACCAGCGACACCACCGAGCAAGAGATGGCGCGCATCGCCACAAGGTTGGAGGAGGCGGCGAAGCTGCTGCCGCCGCGGCGTGTTTGGGTTTACCGTCGAGGCGAGAGGCAGCCAAAGGCGGCAAGCCTTGCCGATCGAGAGGAGTTTGTCGGCGAGGAGGGCAGGCCGGCTCGGCGCTGAGCGAAAGCGAGCCTGCGAGGCGCCTCTCCTCCGCCTTCAAGTAGCCTACCACGGGAGGAGCACTGCGGCCTGTAACACCCGGATACAACTTTCCATATTCGTAACTCAACTCTGCCCTTTCCGGAGATGTGATTTATTATTTCCTTCGTGGTTGGGTTTTTATGCATTGTTTTGCATTTTGTTCTTGTTATGCATTTCATCTCATGGCATCATCTGCATTTCATCCGCATGTTTTCCAAAACTTGCATCCGTTCGAGTTCCGCGGTTCTCTCCGTTGTCCGTTCGAGTCCGGATACACTCGCCGCAGCGCGCCTTTCTCGAAATATTATTTTATTAGTGGCATAATAATGTTCTCGGAATGGGTTGCAACTTGTCAGGCGGTCTTATTTTAGTGTAGACAGACCGCTTTGCCAAGTTTAAATCGCATTCGAGTCCATTTGATATTAACCGTTAAACCTACTACGCGATATAGCGGTATATTAATCGGATGTTTGGTCTCCGGAAGCAGATGTCGGGCCCTCCTCTCTCTTCTCCCCTCGCAGTCCTCCTGCAGCCCACCTAACCCCCCTGCGTCCGGAACCGCCCGATCGAGATCGGAGGTTCAAAAAACCCCAAGGACCAAACCCTAGCCCTACCTATATATGACCCCCCTTCCATTTTGGCCTTCTCTTCCCTCCTCCTCAAAATCAGCGCCCTCCCAATCATCAGCCCGCCACCTCCCACCTCGGCCTCGTTTTCCCACTTGTGAAGCCACCCCCGCCAAGTGGCGCGCCCCCCCCAGCGCGCCACCTGAGCCCCTGCGCCGCTCACAGCCACCCGCGAGCCTCCACGTCGCCCTGTCTCCCTCCTCTTCACCGCGGCCCGCAGTGAGCCCCGTCGAGCCCGCCCGGGCCCGATCTGGCCCAGGCGCTCTCCATCGCCGCCTTTGCCCTTGGCTCTGCCCGCGGCGCCCGCCTCCGGCGCCTCCCGCCCGCGCCGGCCGCCTCGCCGCCTTGCAGCCCCGCCAGCGGCGACATCGAGCCGACCCGCCACTCTGCTCCTCCGCCGTGCTCCCTCTCTCTCCCGTCGTCTCTCTCACGCTTTCCCTCTCTCCCTCTTTTCCCCAGGAACGCCGCCGCCGGAGCTTCCTCGTCGCCGCCCGTCGCGAGTTGCCGCGGATCCCGGCGGAGCAGGTCAGGCGATCGGATCCGGCCATCTCCATGTTCTGCGACCTTCCGCCGTCCTTGCATCCTCGCGGGCCCGCCATCCAGCGCCGTCGCCGCCATGGATCGGGATCCAGCCTCCCGACCGGCGCCGTTGACCCGCCGCGTGGGCCTCGGCGCCCGCAGCTCCGGCCGGCATCGCCCGGCCCGGCCAGCAGCTGCGCCCAGCCGCCCGAGGCCAGTAGCGCCCTCCTCCTCCTCTCTCCGGCCGGGCCTTGGCCCATGGTGAAAGCCACCCCAGCGCCCCTCCTTTGTTTTCTTTCAGTTGGGCCAGCCTGCAGTTTCGGCCCGATAGCATTTTTTTTCAGTTGCGATTTTAGCATTATCCGGTGATTTTGATTTCTGATTGGACCCTAAACTTCATGCATTTAATAACTCATTAACCGTGCATCGGATTAAAATGATTTTAACATGTAAAATGCTTAGAATTTTGTGTAGATTAATAATATGCCATTTTCATCCATGTTTAAAATGTTTAACTTGCTGTTTATTTAAATTTGCTAATATGCCATGCTAAAATGCTTTAATTCATAACTAAATAACCGTAGCTCGGATTTTAACAAACTTTATATGTAAATGGGGTAGAAAAATGCCTAGATTATCATGGTCCACTTTATGTTGCTGTTTAACAACTCTAAAATTGTGATTAGGGCAGATCAGGACCGAATCCATAATTTGCATATGGGGATTTTCCGGAATTGTTGTTCGTTATTTCCGGCCTCATTTAAACTTGCCTAAATAGCTAGTTTTGTTATGCTCCACCTCTTGCCATGTTTAACAACATTTAATATTGTTGTGTACCTAATCGGAGAGGACTAAATAAGTGATGTGGTGTTCGTCAATATGCAACTCGTTGCATATTGAGCTCCACTAACTTGTAGTGTTGTTTGTGCATATTGCCATGCCATGCTATTTAAACGGACATGCATCATACTTGGTTGTGCATCATGCCATGTTTATGCTTGTGCATTTATCATGTTGTTTGCTTCTTTCCGGGTTGCTTCTCTCGTTAGCTTCGGTTTCGTTCCGGAGTTGTGAGGATTCGTTCGACTACGTCCGTTTGTCTTCTTCATGGACTCGTTCTTCTTCCTTGCGGGATTTCAGGCAAGATGACCATACCCTTGAAATCACTTCTATCTTTGCTTGCTAGATGCTCGCTCTTTTGCTATGCCTATGCTACGATGCCTACCACTTGCTATATCATGCCACCCACATTGCCATGTCAAACCTCTAACCATCCTTTCCTAGCAAACCGTTGTTTGGCTATGTTACCGCTTTGCTCAGCCCTCTTATAGCGTTGTTAGTTGCGGTGAAGATGAAGTTTGTTCCTTGTTGGAACATGGAGATGTTGTTCCTTGTTGGAACATGTTTACTTGTTGGGATATCACAATATATCTTATTTAATTAATGCATCTATATACTTGGTAAAGCGTGGAAGGCTCGGCCTTATGCAGTGTTTTGTTCCCTCTTGCCGCCCTAGTTTCCGTCATATCGGTGTTATGTTCCCGGTTTTTGCGTCCCTAGCGGTCGGGTGATTTATGGGACCCCCTTGACAGTTCGCTTTGAATAAGACTTTTCCAGCAAGGCCCAACATTGGTTTTACATTTGCCTCTCTAGCCTTTTTCCTTGGAGTCGCGCATCCGAGGTCATCTTTATTACCCCGGGCCAATGCTTGTCTAAGTGTTGGTCCAAACTAAACCCTTTGCGGCGCCACCTCAGGAAACTTGAGGGCTGGTTTTAGTTATCGGACTGCTCATCCGGTCGTGGCACAGGGCGAGATCTGGCGGCTACTACGAGGTGTCGGCACCTGGGAGGTCTTCTTGGACTTGTTTTATTGCTGTGAAATGTCTTGTGGCAGGATTCGAGACTGATCGGGCTTCCGGGAGAAGATCTATTCGCCGTGGATCGCGAGAGCTTATCATGGGCTAAGTTGGGACACCCTGCGGGGTTTGAACTTTCGAAAGCCGTGCCAGCGGTTATGTGGCAGATGGGAATTTGTTAATGTCGGTTGTAGAAAACCGAAGTTGATCTTAATTAAAATACACCAACGCGTGTGTAACCGTGATGGTCTCTTCTCGGTAGTCAGGAAGTGAACTGATGTTGGAGTTATGCTTGGCGTAAGTAGTTTCAGGATCACTTCTTGATCATAGTTGTTCGACCGTGCTTTTGCCTTCTCTTCTCGCTCTCATTTGCGTATGTTAGCCACCATATATGCTAGTAAACTTGCTGCAGCTCCACCTCACTACCTGTCCTACCTTTAAGCTTAAATAGTCTTGATCTCGCGGGTGTGAGATTGCTGAGTCCCGTGACTCACGAGATACTTCAAAACCAGTTTGCGGTGCCGATGAAACCGTGCGGGTGATGCACCGAGCTCAAGGAGGAGCTCGATGAAGATCTTGTTCTTTGTGTTGTTTCGTTTGAGTTGATCGATAGTGGAGCCAGTTGGGACGATCGGGGATCTGTGTAGCATTTGGGGTAGTCTTCTTTTATTTTGGTTCCGTAGTCGGACCTTGATTGTATCTGTATGATGTAATGTTTTACTCATGTATTGTGTGAAGTGGCGATTGTAAGCCAACTATGTATCTCTTTTTCCTTATGTATTACATGGGTTGTGTGAAGATTACCTCACTTGCGACATTGCTTTCAATGCGGTTATGCCTCTAAGTCGTGCCCGACACGTGGGAGATATAGCCGCATCGAGGCGTTCAAGTTGGTATCGAGCCTTCCCGACTTAGGAGCCCCTACTTGATTGTTTCTTTGGCGTTGTTGAGTCTAGAATGGAAAATGTTTTGAGTCTTAGGATTATATATATCGGATAGGATTCTTTTTACTCCTCGGTCCCTTCGTCGCTCTGGTGAGGTATCTGGCGTGAGTTTTGACTTTCTCTCCTCAAATTTCACTAAAAATTTTTAGGATCACGTGGGTATCTTGGAATTGTTCGATGGTTTTGTGGCGAGAACATTGTTCTTGGTGCCTCGACATTTAGGGGTTGTGGCGGTGTCGGGGAGTTGAGCTCCGAGGTGTTGTCGTCACAATTTTATCGTTGCGATTCTGGAATACGAGTTTTGCCGACATCGAAATCTCTTTTGTGCAGTTGTTGGTGAGATAACCTGATAGCCCGATCTTGTGGCGAGTCGGGAGATATTGCCATGACTTGTATAATGGATGTTTTTGAAGGTCGAGGTACCACGATTTCGAGATTTCTTGGTTATGTGTTGACGGATGGATCTGTTGGATCTAGGTATTGTTAGTTTGGGTGATATATTTTGTGTCCCTGTCCCCAACACAGATTGCATAACCGAGAAAGTTTCGGGAGTTTATAGGTGGGAATTCTAGTAGCTTACGGGATATTCTTTCCGGCGGATGTATGATTTGAGATTGGGGTTCAACGTCTAGTGGTCCGCCCATTCACGGTCGATTCACAGTGGTCGCGAGGCGTCTTAAAGAATCCTTGTCTATGCTGATTCGGGGCGTCTTGTTAGTCATTCGTGGCGTCCGCTATCGTCGTGTCGTGTGGGCCCCACCACGAACACTTTGGTGAAATCTCTATCATGTGTTTGTTCGGCTCATTCTTGAAGCCAATCCTTTGTTTTATTTTGTTTTGTGGTATTCAAGTTGCTTCAATGCCAAGTGTTGATTCCATACCTTTCCTAATTGGTGTTCTCATATTGCTATGTGAATACTAATCCTTCTTGATCCTTGAGCTTGTCATGTTAATTCTTTTCCAACCGTGCTTCTCTTCAAGTGAATCCGATCATTCCAACATTCGCAAGATCAATTCTAAGCTTTTTCTCAGCGGTGTTCGTTTCATCCGACCCAAGTTGTTTTGATTTCCGCCCTCCACCCCTTTTCTTCAAGGACTCAGATTTCTTAATCAAGTATCCATTTTATTGGGTGAAGTTTCTTCATTCTTTTTTTCAATGTTTTATCCGGTGATTTCTCATGAAGGCGGTAAGGAAGCTTTAACCTTATCATTGTTCCATTCTAATTTTCTTCTCCGGTGGATTTAAGTCAAGTTTTCGGTGTTGATCGTATTCTTTTCATCGTTTCAAATGTTTTCTCATGCGGTGCACCTCACAATCTTTTACTTCTTGTTATTCAATTGTTAGGAGTGTTGAAGATATCTCGGAAGATTCTAGTTTCCATTCTCAATTCCTCAAGTTCTTTTGAGGATGCTATCTCATTCAAGCCATTTAATTCAACGGTGCAATATCTATTTCAAACAATTGTTCAGCGGTGTTTTCTTTTAATGGGCCCTAACCCACGGGTCTTTTCGAGGATCTTACGACTCTTTTATTTTCGGAGTTATTCCCAAATTCATTGCAAAGTTTGGCGTAAGAATGAGTTTTCATCAGTCATATGGCTTTCCCCAAGATCTTCAAATTATTTTCATTGTTGGTTCAACCTTCCTAATTTTCATTCGGAGTGCTTCAATAATTCATGGTGATGTTCTCGTCGTCATTCTCGAATTTTGAAGACCGAAGAAAAGTTTCTCTTAAATCTTGCTTCTTTCTCTTCAAGATTCATGGTTCTAGCCGTGCCATCCTCATAATTGTTTTGATTGTGAGAATTCTTTTAACCCACGGAGCATTTCAGAGTCTTTTCAGTTTGATTCTCGGAGCCCATCATCTCAGAATTATTCATTCAAGCGTTCAACTCTGGTTTCCAAATCTCACGGTGCATCGTGAAATATCTTCTAATCAGTTCATGATCTCTTCGTTCACTTGTATCAAAATTCTGTCAAATATCTTTATTCGTTTTCAAATTCTTCCCGGTGAATTGTGCCTTCTTCGTTCATTCTCAATTCTTACGGTGGTTCGTTCAAGATTTCACTTCCTTCTTTATCATATTCAATTCATTTGTTGTTTCCAAATCCTACGGTGGTTCGTTGAAGACCTTCCCAAGTTTGCGCCATATCTATCTTAATCTTTTCTACGGGAATAAGTAGTATGCCAAATCCTTTGCTTGTCATCAATTTAATTGGTGATGGATACACATAACATAATTCTTGTTCGTGTTTCATCCAAGTGTTTGATTCATTCTTCGGAGTTAAGTAATGGTATCAATTTCTCAGTTCTAAGTTGCTCATCTTTTCTTTCCGAATTTGTTCATCATATCACAATTTGATGCGAGATCTTCATCTTTTCTTTCGGAGTTCCAATTTTCTCGGTTATATCATTTCAAAGCTTCATCTTATCACTGCAAGGCTTCACCTTGTGTTTTCAACTTCTCTTTTTTTATCATCCTTTTCTTACGGAGTTCTTCATGGAGGCTCTACATGATGGTTCGTCAAGGATTTTTTTAATTATTAATTGTTCTTCAAGATTTCTCTCGAAGTTATGATCCATAAGCTATACTCAAAATTGAACATGGTGCTCAACACATGTTTTGTTTTGAGGAGTTCAAATATTCTTCTTCTTGCATTCGAAGTGCAATTCTTTCTACCTTATCTCTTGAGATGGTGTTATGTCACTCTTGACAATTTCCCTTCGTGTTTCTTGATGCACATGTTGTCAAGAATGAGGTATTTTAAATCCATCAATCTCTTCATTGGACTTATCTTGGGCTAGATTTCACCTAAAGCCTTCCATTGGGAATGTTGCTAAGTATGGTGCTTATAAATGACCCAAGTCCTTCTTTTATCCTCCCGGTGTTATAGCTTTCTCGTCTCCGTGTTCTTATCAACCCAATCTCTTCCGTGAGTGGCAGGTTGTCACCTCATAATCTTGAGATGTTTGCCATAAGCCCACTACAAGCTTGTTCTTTTCGTTGTTGGTTTTCCAACAACTCCGTTCTAAACTTCTTTTAAGGAGGCTATATCAAACTCATTTGTGGTAGAAGTTGTCATTTTCTTCTCCATTCCTTTATTCCAATGACCTATCTTCAATTTTTTCTTCGGAGGCATTGTGATGTTGCTCTCTTGACCCATCATCTTCTTTTGTCAAGATCATGTTCTTTTCTTGCTTATCCATTTAACGGAGTATCATGTTTTTCATTGAGTTCTCTCATATTATCAAGTTTTGCCTGCTTCCTCAACGGAGAGCTGTCTGAAATCTTTCTTACCCTTGTGCCATTCTTTCATTAGTTTGGAGGCGGTATGTTGTTGATTTCATCAACTATCATCCCATCTTCTCAAGTTCATGTTATACTCCTTCCATGTTCAATCGGTGCTGCCCAAATTCTTCCTCTCTCATCTTGTTTTAAGCGGAGTGGTTTGAATTCTATCTTGTCCATTAAACTCTTGATTCATGCCTTTTCAACCTTCAAGTTATCGTAGTGTTCCTTGTTCCTCTTTTCTAACGGATTGTTTTCAACCTTGTTCATCTTCGTTGTGTTCTTTCTTTCATTTTGCTCAACCTCTCAAGGTTCTTTGGTTTCACTCGTTTGTCAAAGAAGCAACTTAGGTTTACCTCTCATCTTCCTCTTCCTTTTCCCTCGGTGCCATCCTAGATCTCGGGGCGAGATCCTCTAAATAGTGGTGGAGTGTTGTAACACCGGATACAACTTTCCATATTAAGTAACTCCAACTCTGCCCTTTCCGGAGATGTGATTTATTATTTCCTTCGTGGTTGGGTTTTGTCTGTTGTTTTGCATTTTGTTCTTGTTATGCATTTCATCTCATGGCATCATCGCATTTCATCCGCATGTTTTCCAAAACTTGCATCCGTTCGAGTTCGCCGGTTCTCTCCGTTGTCCGTTCGAGTCGGATACACTTTCCTTGCGCGCCCTTTTTCTCAAAATATTATTTTATTAGTGGCATAATAATGTTCTCGGAATGGGTTGCAACTTGTCATGCGGTCTTATTTTAGTGTAGACAGACCGCTTGCCAAGTTTAAATCGCATTCGAGTCCATTTGATAGCCCAACCGTTAAACCTACTACGCGATATAGCGGTATATTAAATCGGATGTTTGGTCTCCGGAAGCAGATGTCGGGCCCTCCTCTCTCTTCTCCCCTCGCGGTCCTCCTGCAGCCCACCTAACCCCCCTCGCGTCCGGAACCGCCCGATCGAGATCGGAGGTTCAAAAACCCCCAAGGACCAAACCCTAGCCCTACCTATATATGAAGCCCCCCTTCCATTTTGGCCTTCTCTTCCCTCCTCCTCGAAATCAGCGCCCTCCCAATCATCAGCCGCCACCTCCCACCTCGGCCTCGTTTTCCACTTTGTGCCACCACCGCCCGTAAGTGGCGCGCCCCCCCAGCCAGCGCCACTGAGCCCTGCGCCGCTCCACAGCCACCCCGGGCCTCCACGTCGCCCCTGTCTCCCTCCTCTTCACCGCGCCCGCAGTGAGCCGCGTCGAGCCGCCTTGGGCCCGTCTGGAGCCAGGCGCTCTCCATCGCCGCCTTTGCCCAGCAGCTCTGCCCGCCGGCGCCCGCCTCCGGCGCCTCCCGCCCGCCGGCCGCCTCCCTCGCCGCCTTGCAGCCCTTGCCGGCGCATCGAGCCGACCCGCCACTCTGCTCCTCCGCCGTGCTCCCTCTCTCTCCCGTCGTCTCTCTCTCACGCTTTCCCTCTCTCCCTCTTTTCCCCGCAGGAGCCGCCGCCGCCGGAGCTTCCTCGTCGCCGCCCCGTCGCGAGTTGCCGCCGGATCCGGGCGGAACGGGTCCGGAGCGATCGGATCCGGCCATCTCCATGTTCCTGCGACCTTCCCGCCGTCCTTGCATCCTCGCGGGAGCCACGCCATCGCGCGTCGCCGCCATGGATCGGGATCCAGCCTCCCGACCGGCGCCGTTGACCCGCCCGTGGGCCTCCCGGCGCCCGCAGCTCCGGCCAGCATCGCTTGGCCCGGCCTTGCTGCGTGGCCAGCGCCTCCCAAGGAGGCCAGCGCCCCACCTCCTCCTCCTCTCCGGCCGGGCCTTGGCCATGGTGGCTCACCCAGCGCCCCTCCTTTTGTTTTCTTTCAGTTGGGCCAGCCTGCAGATTTGACCCGATAGCATTTTTTCAGATTTGCGATTTTAGCATTATCCGGTGATTTTCAGTTTCTGATTGGACCCTAAACTTCATGCATTTAATAACTCATTAACCGTGCATCGGTTAAAATGATTTTAACATGTAAAATGCTTAGAATTTTGTGTAGATTAATAATATGCCATTTTCATCCATGTTTAAAATGTTTAACTTGCTGTTTATTTAAATTTGCTAATATGCCATGCTAAAATGCTTTAATTCATAACTAAATAACCGTAGCTTCAGTTTAACAAACTTTATATGTAAATGGGGTGGAAAAATGCCTAGATTAACATGGTCCACTTTATGTTGCTGTTTAACAACTCTAAAATTGTGTTTAGGGCAGAACAGGACCGAATCCATAATTTGCATATGGGGATTTTCCGGAATTGTTGTTCGTTATTTCCGGCCTCATTTAAACTTGCCTAGTAGGTAGTTTTGTTGTGCTCCACCTCTTGCCATGTTTAACAACATTTAATATTGTCGTGTACCTAATCGGGAGAGGACTAAATAAGTGATGTGGTGTTCCGTCAATATGCAACTCGTTGCATATTGAGCTCCACTTAACTTGTAGTGTTGTTTGTGCATATTGCCATGCCATGCTATTTAAACCGGACATGCATCATACTTGGTTGTGCATCATGCCATGTTTATGCTTGTGCATTTATCATGTTGTTTGCTTCTTTCCGGGTTGCTTCTCTCGTTAGCTTCGGTTTCGTTCCGGAGTTGTGAGGATTCGTTCGACTACGTCCGTTTGTCTTCTTCATGGACTCGTTCTTCTTCCTTGCGGGATTTCAGGCAAGATGACCATACCCTTGAAATCACTTCTATCTTTGCTTGCTAGATGCTCGCTCTTTTGCTATGCCTATGCTACGATGCCTACCACTTGCTATATCATGCCACCCACATTGCCATGTCAAACCTCTAACCATCCTTTCCTAGCAAACCGTTGTTTGGCTATGTTATCGCTTTGCTCAGTCCCTCTTATAGCGTTGTTAGTTGCAGGTGAAGATGAAGTTTGTTCCTTGTTGGAACATGGAGATGTTGTTCCTTGTTGGAACATGTTTACTTGTTGGGATATCACAATATATCTTATTTAATTAATGCATCTATATACTTGGTAAAGCGTGGAAGGCTCGGCCTTATGCAGTGTTTTGTTCCTCTTGCCGCCCTAGTTTCCGTCATATCGGTGTTATGTTCCCGGATTTTTGCGTCCCTAACGCGGTCGGGTGATTTATAGGACCCCCTTGACAGTTCGCTTTGAATAAGACTTTTCAGCAAGGCCCAACATTGGTTTTACATTTGCCTCTCTAGCCTTTTTCCCTTGGGGTCGCGCATCCAGGGTCATCTTTATTACCCCGGGCCAATGCTTGTCTAAGTGTTGGTCCAAACTAGAAACCCTTTGCGGCGCCACCTCGGGAAACTTGAGGGCTGGTTTTAGTTATGCGGACTGCTCATCCGGTCGTGGCACAGGGGCGAGATCTGTGGCTACTACCGAGGTGTCGACGCGCAGGGAGGTCTTCTGGACTTGTTTTATTGCTGTGAAATGTCTTGTAGCAGGATTCGAGACTGATCGGGCTTCCGGGAGAAGGTCTATTCGCCGTTGGATCGCGAGAGCTTATCATGGGCTAAGTTGGGACACCCTGCGGGTTTGAACTTTGAAAGCCGTGCCAGCGGTTATGTGGCAGATGGGAATTTGTTAACGTCGGTTGTAGAAAACCGAAGTTGATCTTAATTAAAATACACCAACGCGTGTGTAACCGTGATGGTCTCTTCTCGTGGTCAGGGAAGTGAACACAGTGTTGGAGTTATGCTTGGCGTAAGTAGTTTCGGGATCACTTCTTGATCATAGTTGTTCGACCGTGCTTTTGCCTTCTCTTCTCGCTCTCATTTGCGTATGTTAGCCACCATATATGCTAGTCGCTTGCTGCAGCTCCACCTCACTACCCTGTCCTACCTTTAAGCTTAAATAGTCTTGATCTCATGGGTGTGAGATTGCTGAGTCCCGTGACTCACAGATACTTCAAAACCAGTTTGCGGTGCCGGTGAAACCGTGCACGGTGATGCACCGAGCTCAAGGAGGAGCTCGATGAAGATCTTGTTCTTTGTGTTGTTTCGTTTGAGTTGATCGATAGTGGAGCCAGTTGGGACGATCGGGGATCTGTGTAGCATTTGGGGTAGTCTTCTTTTATTTTGGTTCCGTAGTCGGACCTTGATTGTATCTGTATGATGTAATGTTTTACTCATGTATTGTGTGAAGTGGCGATTGTAAGCCAACTATGTATCTCTTTTTCCTTATGTATTACATGGGTTGTGTGAAGATTACCTCACTTGCGACATTGCTTTCAATGCGGTTATGCCTCTAAGTCGTGCCGACACGTGGGAGATATAGCCGCATCGAGGCGTTCAAGTTGGTATCGAGCCTTCCCGACTTAGGAGCCCCTACTTGATTGTTTCTTTGGCGTTGTTGAGTCTAGAATGGAAAATGTTTTGAGTCTTAGGATTATATATATCGGAGTAGGATTCTTTTTACTCCTCGGTCCTTAAATCGCTCTGGTGAGGTATCGGCGTAGAGTTTTGACTTTTCTCTCCTCAAATTTCACTAAAAATTTTTAGGATCACGTGGGTATCTTGGAATTGTTCCGATGGTTTTGTGGCGAGAACATTGTTCTTGGTGCCTCGACATTTAGGGGTTGTGGCGGTGTCACGGGGAGTTGAGCTCCGAGGTGTTGTCGTCACAATTTGATCGTTGCGATTCTGGAATACACGAGTTTTGCCGACATCGAAATCTCTTTTGTGCAGTTGTTGGTGAGATAACCACGATAGCCCGATCTTGTGGCGAGTGGGAATATTGCCATGACTTGTATAACGGATGTTTTTGAAGGTCGAGGTACCACGATTTCCGAGGATTTCTTGGTTATGTGTTGACGGATGGATCAATTGGATCTAGGTATTGTTAGTTTGGGTGATATATTTTGTGTCCCTGTATCCCCAACACCAGATTGCATAACCGAGAAAGTTTGGGAGTTTATAGGTGGGAATTCTAGTAGCTTACGGGATATTCTTTCCGACGGATGTATGATTTGAGATTGGGGTTCAGCGTCTAGTGGTCCGCCCATTCACGGTCGATTCTGATGGTCGCGAGGCGTCTTAAAGAATCCTTGGCTATGCTGATTCGGGGCGTCTTGTTAGTCATTCATGGCGTCCGCTATCGTCGTGTCCGTGTGGGCCCCACCACGAACACTTTGGGCGAAATCTCTATCATGTGTTTGTTCGGCTCATTCTTGAAGCCAATCCTTTGTTTTATTTTGTTTTGTGGTATTCAAGTTGCTTCAATGCCAAGTGTTGATTCCATACCTTTCCTAATTGGTGTTCTCATATTGCTATGTGAATATTAATCCTTCTTGATCCTTGAGCTTGTCATGTTAATTCTTTTCCAACGGCGTGCTTCTCTTCAAGTGAATCCGATCATTCCAACATTCGCAAGATCAATTCTAAGCTTTTTCTCAACGGTGTTCGTTTCATCCGACCCAAGTTGTTTTGATTTCCGCCCTCCACCCTTTTCTTCAAGGACTCAGATTTCTTAATCAAGTATCCATTTTATTGGGTGAAGTTTCTTCATTCTTTTTTTCAATGCTTTATCGGTGATTTCTCATGAAGGCGGTAAGGAAGCTTTAACCTTATCATTGTTCCATTCTAATTTTCTTCTCCGGTGGATTTAAGTCAAGTTTTCGGTGTTGATCGTATTCTTTTCATCGTTTCAAATGTTTTCTCATGCGGTGCACCTCACAATCTTTTAGTTCTTGTTATTCAATTGTTAGGAGTGTTGAAGATATCTCAGAAGATTCTAGTTTCCATTCTCAATTCACTCAAGTTCTTTTGAGGATGCTATCTCATTCAAGCCATTTAATTCAACCGGTGCAATATCTATTTCAAACAATTGTTCAACGGTGTTTTTCTTTTAATGGGCCCTAACCCACAGGTCTTTTCCCAGGATCTTACCTGACTCTTTTATTTTCCGGAGTTATTCCCAAATTCATTGCAAAGTTTGACGTAAGAATGAGTTTTTCATCAGTCATATGGCTTTCCCCAAGATCTTCCAAATTATTTTCATTGTTGGTTCAACCTTCCTAATTTTTCATTCCGGAGTGCTTCAATAATTCATGGTGATGTTCTCGTCGTCATTCTCGAATTTTGAAGACCGAAGAAGAGTTTCTCTTAAATCTCGCTTCTTTCTCTTCAAGATTCATGGTTCTATCTTCGTGCCATCCTCATAATTGTTTTGATTGTGAGAATTCTTTTAACCCACCCGGAGCATTTCAGGAGTCTTTTCAGTTTGATTCTCCGGAGCCCATCATCTCAGAATTATTCATTCAAGCGTTCAACTCTGGTTTTCCAAATCTCACCGGTGCATCGTCGAAATATCTTCTAATCAGTTCATGATCTCTTCGTTCACTTGTATCAAAATTCTGTCAAATATCTTTATTCGTTTTCAAATTCTTCCCGGTGAATTGTGCCTTCTTCGTTCATTCTCAATTCTTACGGTGGTTCGTTCAAGATTTCACTTCCTTCTTTATCATATTCAATTCATTTGTTGTTTCCAAATCCTACCGGTGGTTCGTTGAAGACCTTCCCAAGTTTGCGCCATATCTATCTTAATCTTTTCTACGGAATAAGTAGTATGCCAAATCCTTTGCTTGTCATCAATTTAATTGGTGAAGGATACACATAACATAATTAGTGTTCGTGTTTCATCCAAGTGTTTGATTCATTCTTCGGAGTTAAGTAATGGTATCAATTTCTCAGTTCTAAGTTGCTCATCTTTTCTTTCCGAATTTGTTCATCATATCACAATTTGATGCGAGATGCTTCATCTTTTCTTTCCGGAGTTCCAATTTTTCTCGGTTATATCATTTCAAAGCTTCATCTTATCACTGCAAGGCTTCACCTTGTGTTTTCAACTTCTCTTTTTTTTATCATCCTTTTCTTGGAGTTCTTCATGGAGGCTCTACATGATGGTTCGTCAAGGATTTTTTTAATTATTAATTGTTCTTCAAGATTTCTCTCGAAGTTATGATCCGTAAGCTATACTCAAAATTGAACATGGTGCTCAACACATGTTTTGTTTTGAGAGTTCAATATTCTTCTTCTTGCATTCGAAGTGCAATTCTTTCTACCTTATCTCTTGAGATGGTGTTATGTCACTCTTGACAATTTCCTTCGTGTTTCTTGATGCACATGTTGTCAAGAATGAGGTATTTTAAATCCATCAATCTCTTCATTGGACTTATCTTGGGCTAGATTTCACCTAAAGCCTTCCATTGGGAATGTTGCTAAGTATGGTGCTTATAAATGACCCAAGTCCTTCTTTTATCCTCCGGTGTTATAGCTTTCTCGTCTCGTGTTCTTATCAACCCAATCTCTTCCGTGGTGGCAGGTTGTCACCTCATAATCTTGAGATGTTTGCCATAAGCCCACTACAAGCTTGTTCTTTTAGTTGTTGGTTTTCCAACAACTCCGTTCTAAACTTCTTTTAAGGAGGCTATATCAAACTCATTTGTGGTAGAAGTTGTCATTTTCTTCTCCATTCCTTTATTCCAATGACCTATCTTCAATTTTTTCTTCGGAGGCATTGTGATGTTGCTCTCTTGACCCATCATCTTCTTTTGTCAAGATCATGTTCTTTTCTTGCTTATCCATTTAACTTAGGAGTATCATGTTTTTCATTGAGTTCTCTCATATTATCAAGTTTTGCTGCTTCCTCAACCGGAGAGCTGTCTGAAATCTTTCTTACCCCTTGTGCCATTCTTTCATTAGTTTGGGAGGCGGTATGTTGTTGATTTCATCAACTATCATCCCATCTTCTCAAGTTCATGTTATACTCCTTCCATGTTCAATCGGTGCTGCCCAAATTCTTCCTCTCTCATCTTGTTTTAAGCAGTGGTTTGAATTCTATCTTGTCCATTAAACTCTTGATTCATGCCTTTTCAACCTTCAAGTTATCGTAATGTTCCTTGTTCCTCTTTTCTAACGGTTGTTTTCAACCTTGTTCATCTTCGTTGTGTTCTTTCTTTCATTTTGCTCAACCTCTCAAGGTTCTTTGGTTTCACTCGTTTGTCAAAAGCAACTTAGGTTTACCTCTCATCTTCCTCTTCCTTTTCCCTCGGTGCCATCCTAGATCTCGGGGCGAGATCCTCTAAATAGTGGTGGAGTGTTGTAACACCGGATACAACTTTCCATATTAAGTAACTCCAACTCTGCCCTTTCGGAGATGTGATTTATTATTTCCTTCGTGGTTGGGTTTTTGTGCATTGTTTTGCATTTTGTTCTTGTTATGCATTTCATCTCATGGCATCATCGCATTTC
Source organism: Aegilops longissima (assembly GCA_021605205.1). Lineage (NCBI taxonomy): Eukaryota > Viridiplantae > Streptophyta > Magnoliopsida > Poales > Poaceae > Aegilops > Aegilops longissima. The sequence continues at coordinate 25,613 of JAHIAM010001863.1, forward strand.
ATCGCATGTTTTCCAAACTTGCATCCGTTCGAGTTCCGCGGTTCTCTCCGTTGTCCGTTCAGTCCGGATACACTCGCCCGCGCCAGCCTTTCTCGAAATATTATTTTATTAGTGGCATAATAATGTTCTCGGAATGGGTTGCAACTTGTCGGCGGTCTTATTTTAGTGTAGACAGACCGCCTGCCAAGTTTCGTCGCATTCGAGTCCATTTGATAATAACCGTTAAACCTACTACAGCGATATAGCGGTATATTCGTCGGATGTTTCGGTCTCCGGAAACAGATGTCGGGCCCTCCCTCTCTCTTCTCCCCTCGCAGTCCTCCTGCAGCCCACCTAACCCCTCGGCGTCAGGAACCGCCCGATCGAGATCGGAGGGTTCAAAACCCCCAAGGACCAAACCCTAGCCCTACCTATATATGGAAGGCCCCCCTTCCATTTTTGGCCTTCTCTTCCCTCCTCCTCGAAATCAGCGCCCTCCCAATCATCAGCCGCCGCCACCTCCCACCTCGGCCTCGTTTTCCCTTTTGGTGAAGCCACCGCCCGCCAAGTGGCGCGCCCCCAGCAGCGCCGCCACACCAGCCCCTGCCCCGCTCACAGCCACCCCGAGGCCTCCACGTCGCCCTGTCTCCCTCCTCTTCACCTTGCCAGCAGTGAGCCCATCGAGCCCCTTGGGCCCGATCTGAGCCCAGGCGCTCTCCATCGCCGCCTTTGCCCCAGCTCTGCCCGCCCGGCGCCGCCTCCAGCGCCTCCCGCCGCGGCCGCCCTCCTCGCCGCCTTGCAGCCCGCCATGGCGTTATCCAGCCGACCCGCCCTCTGCTCTCCTCCGCGTGCTCCCTCTCTCTCCGTCGTCTCTCTCACGCTTTCCCTCTCTCCCTCTTTTCCCCAGAGAGGCGCCGCCGCCGGGCTTCCTCGTCGCCGCCCGTCGCGAGTTGCCCGCGGATCCCGGCGGAAGCAGGTCGGAGCGATCGGATCCGGCCATCTCCATGTTCTGCGACCTTCCCGCCGTCCTTGCATCCTCATGGGAGCCCCGCCATCCCGCGTCGCCGCCATGGATCGGGATCCAGCCTCCCCGACCAGCGCCGTTGACCCATAGCGTGGGCCTCCCAGCGCCCGCAGCCCGGCCCGACATCGCCCGGCCCAGTAGCTGGCCAGCGCCTCCCGAGGCCCAGTGGTAGCGCCTGCCTCCTCCTCCTCTCCGACCGGGCCTTGGCCCATGGTGAGAAACCACCCCCAGCGCCCCTCCTTTTGTTTTCTTTCAGTTGGGCCAGCCTGCAGTTTCGGCCCGATAGCATTTTTTTTCCAGATTTGCGATTTTAGCATTATCCGGTGATTTTCAGTTTTACAGATTGGACCCTAAACTTCATGCATTTAATAACTCATTAACCGTGCATCGGATTAAAATGATTTTAACATGTAAAATGCTTAGAATTTTGTGTAGATTAATAATATGCCATTTTCATCCATGTTTAAAATGTTTAACTTGCTGTTTATTTAAATTTGCTAATATGCCATGCTAAAATGCTTTAATTCATAACTAAATAACCGTAGCTCGGATTTTAACAAACTTTATATGTAAATGGGGTGGAAAAATGCCTAGATTAACATGGTCCACTTTATGTTGCTGTTTAACAACTCTAAAATTGTGTTTAGGGCAGAACAGGACCGAATCCATAATTTGCATATGGGGATTTTCCGGAATTGTTGTTCGTTATTTCCGGCCTCATTTAAACTTGCCTAGTAGGTAGTTTTGTTGTGCTCCACCTCTTGCCATGTTTAACAACATTTAATATTGTCGTGTACCTAATCGGGAGAGGACTAAATAAGTGATGTGGTGTTAAGTCAATATGCAACTCGTTGCATATTGAGCTCCATAACTTGTAGTGTTGTTTGTGCATATTGCCATGCCATGCTATTTAAACCGGACATGCATCATACTTGGTTGTGCATCATGCCATGTTTATGCTTGTGCATTTATCATGTTGTTTGCTTCTTTCGGGTTGCTTCTCTCGTTAGCTTCCGGTTTACGTTCGGAGTTGTGAGGATTCGTTCGACTCGTCCGTTTGTCTTCTTCATGGACTCGTTCTTCTTCCTTGCGGGATTTCAGGCAAGATGACCATACCCTTGAAATCACTTCTATCTTTGCTTGCTAGATGCTCGCTCTTTTGCTATGCCTATGCTACGATGCCTACCACTTGCTATATCATGCCACCCACATTGCCATGTCAAACCTCTAACCATCCTTTCCTAGCAAACCGTTGTTTGGCTATGTTATCGCTTTGCTCAGTCCCTCTTATAGCGTTGTTAGTTGCAGGTGAAGATGAAGTTTGTTCCTTGTTGGAACATGGAGATGTTGTTCCTTGTTGGAACATGTTTACTTGTTGGGATATCACAATATATCTTATTTAATTAATGCATCTATATACTTGGTAAGCGTGGAAGGCTCGGCCTTATGCACGGTGTTTTGTTCCTCTTGCCGCCCTAGTTTCCGTCATATCGGTGTTATGTTCCCGATTTTGCGTCCCTAAGCGGTCGGTGATTTATGGGACCCCCTTGACAGTTCGCTTTGAATAAGACTTTTCAGCAAGGCCCAACATTGGTTTTACATTTGCCTCTCTAGCCTTTTTCCTTGGGAGTCGCGCATCGAGGGTCATCTTTATTACCCCGGGCCAATGCTTGTCTAAGTGTTGGTCAAACTAGAAACCCTTTGCGGCGCCACCTCGGGAAACTTGAGGGCTGGTTTTAGTTGTCTGGACTGCTCATCCGTGCGTGGCACAGGGACGAGATCTGTGGCTACTACCGGGGTGTCGCCGCGCAGGGAGGTCTTCTGGACTTGTTTTATTGCTGTGAAATGTCTTGTGGCGGGATTCGAGACTGATCGGGCTTCCGGGAGAAGGTCTATTCGCCGTGGATCGCGAGAGCTTATCATGGGCTAAGTTGGGACACCCTGCGGGGTTTGAACTTTGAAAGCCGTGCCAGCGGTTATGTGGCAGATGGGAATTTGTTAACGTCCGGTTGTAGAAAACCGAAGTTGATCTTAATTAAAATACACCAACGCGTGTGTAACCGTGATGGTCTCTTCTCGGTGGTCAGGAAGTGAACAGATGTTGGAGTTATGTTGGCGTAAGTAGTTTGGGATCACTTCTTGATCATAGTTGTTCGACCGTGCTTTTGCCTTCTCTTCTCGCTCTCATTTCGTATGTTAGCCACCATATATGCTAGTCGCTTGCTGCAGCTCCACCTCACTACCTGTCCTACCTTTAAGCTTAAATAGTCTTGATCTATGGGTGTGAGATTGCTGAGTCCCGTGACTCTGAGATACTTCAAAACCAGTTTGCGAGTGCCAGCGTGAAACCGTGCGGTGATGCACCCGAGCTCAAGGAGGGCTCGATGAAGATCTTGTTCTTTGTGTTGTTTCGTTTGATTGATCGATAGTGGAGCCAGTTGGGACGATCGGGGATCGTGTAGCATTTGGGGTAGTCTTCTTTTATTTTGGTTCCGTAGTCGGACCTTGATTGTATCTGTATGGTGTAATGTTTTACTCATGTATTGTGTGAAGTGGCGATTGTAAGCCAACTATGTATCTCTTTTCCTTATGTATTACATGGGTTGTGTGAAGATTACCTCACTTGCGACATTGCTTTCAATGCGGTTATGCCTCTAAGTCGTGCCCGACACGTGGGAGATATAACCGCATCGAGGCGTTCAAGTTGGTATCGAGCCTTCCCGACTTAGGAGCCCCCTACTTGATTGTTTCTTTGGCGTTGTTGAGTCTAGAATGGAAAATGTTTTGAGTCTTAGGATTATATATATCGGAGTAGGATTCTTTTTACTCCTCGGTCCTTAATTCGCTCTGGTGAGGTATCTGACGTAGAGTTTTGACTTTTCTCTCTCAAATTTCACTAAAAAATTTTAGGATCACGTGGGTATCTTGGAATTGTTCCGATGGTTTTGTGGCGAGAACATTGTTCTTGGTGCCTCGACATTTAGGGGTTGTGGCGGTGTCGGGGAGTTGAGCTCCGAGGTGTTGTCGTCACAATTTGATCGTTGCGATTCTGGAATACACGAGAAGATATAGCCGCTTCGAGGCGTTTGAGGCCCGCCAAGAAGCGCCTCATAAGACCGGAGAAGTGGCGGGGCGGCGGGGCAGACCAACTGACTGCCTGCGCCGCCCGGCCAGCGCTCCATCGCGGCAACCTTTGTTGCTTGAGAGGCGCCTCATGCCCGCCGACAGCGAGGCGAGGGCCTTAGAGCCACGGCCCCGCACCCGCCAAGCGTCAGGAGCCTACTCCTCCGGCTTTCGTCGCGCGGGCGGAATTTGACTTCTCCGCTCTCAGCTCAGAGGAAGAAGAGGAAGAGTAAGATCTTGTCGCTGCTACTTGTACTTCTTGAATTCTTGCTTTGTCTTGTATCGACTTGCTTCATTTTGAGCTCTTTCCTTCTTGGGCGTTGTCTCGAGGCGTCGAAGGGCCAAGACTCAGTGGTTGTCGTCGGCGATTCCCCAATGGCTGACAGGGGGCGTCACGAGACCCGTTGCGGACCCGGCAACCCTTCTTGAGCAGCCCCAGCACAGCCCCAGCGTAAGTATTTGGTTTATTTCTTACGGTTAGGTGTGCTTGGTGCTCCTTTTCCTTGAGTATCGACTTGTTGAATTGTGTAGGAAGCAGAGCAGCCTCATCGGGAGGCCCGGAAGTCACTCCTGAAGTTACTGCTTGCTTCAACTGCTGCCCGCCACAGAGAACTCTCCGCCAAGGGGCTCTCTCCGGCAAGGAGGCCTCTCCGACAAGGAGCTTCTCCGACAAGGGGCAGCACCGGCGACCCTCGGTGGT
>JAHIAM010001864.1:0-32811 GCA_021605205.1 Aegilops longissima
TAAACTCTTGTGTCTCGTTCTTTGGGTTGTGAGCTGGCCTTGGATCGTTGAGAAGCGACCTAGGGAGAAAGATCTTCATCCCACTCTCCGTAATCTACTTTTCAAACACTTTTGCCTTGTTTTGGACTCTAACTTGTTGATTTGAATGGAACTAACCGGATGGCGCTTTTTTTGGTTGCCATGGTGTTGTTTTATGGAAAACTAAAGTTCTGGAATTACAAACTCCACAATATCTTAGAATAAATAATAAAATCCTGTAAAGATGAAGACCGGGCCCACCCCTCCATGAGGGTTGGCGCCCCCTCCTGGGCGCCCCCTTTGGGCCCCGGTGGCCCCGGCTCTCCAACTCCATATTTGGCTTTGGGGAGAAAAAAATCGAGAAAAGTTTCATCGCGTTTCTGATCGGGAGCCGAAGCCCTAATCTCTCTCGAGGGTGATGGAGTCCGTTAAGGGGCTCGGGAGGGATTCGCGTCATCATCAACCATCCTCCCTCACCAATTTCATGATGCTCACCCATGCGGGTAATTGCATCATAAACTTTTTGCGGTGATGGGTTGGATGAGATTTATCATGTGTCGAGTTAGTTTTGTTGGGTTTGATCCTAGTATCCACTATTTCGAGATTGATGTTGCTATGACTTTGCTATGTAATGCTTGTCACTAGGGCCGGTGCCATGATTTCAGATCTGAACCTATTATGTTTTCATGAATATATGTGTTTCTTGATCCTATCTTGCAAGTCTATAGTCACCTATTATGTGTTATGATCCGACAACCCCGAAGTGACAATAATGGGATACTTCCGGTGATGACCATAGTTTGAGGAGTTCATGTATTCACCATGTGCTAATGCTTTGTTCGGTTCTCTATTAAAGGGGCCTTAATATCCCTAATTTCCAATAGGACCCCTGCCGGGAGGGTAGGACAAAACATGTCATCAAGTTCTTTTCCATAAGGTTGACTATTCGAATACATGCCTACATTACATTGATGGGGAGCTAGTTTGTCACCCTATGTTATGGTTTTACATGGCGAACCCATTAGGCATAATTATCCATCACGATCCGGTGCCTCGAGTTTTCCATATCTGGTTCTGCATTTACAAATTAGCTCTTTGTTACAATCATTACAAAATACCAAAACATTACTTTTCTGTCTTTACTTTTGTTCCGTTACCACCACTATCTTTACTTTGCTACTAAACACTTTCTGCGGATATTAAGTTTCGGTGTGGTTGAATTGACAACTCCTGCTAATGCTTGAGAATATTCTTTGGCTCCCCTTGTGCCGAATCAACAAATTTGGGTTGAATTCTCTACCCTCGAAAAATTTGCGGTCCCTATACTTGTGGGTTATCACGCCCCGTGTTGAACCTCAAGGGTTGCGGAACCCGAAATCGACCGGTGGCCCATCCAACATCATGGTGAGTATTTGGGCATACTACAACTAACATCCAACATCTCCATGGCACTCGTGCTCTCAATCCAAGCATCGGTGGAAGATCTGCGGTGTAATTAGGCACCTTATAGGGCCCCGAAATCCTTGGTGACGCTCATTACATAGAGCCGGGCTGAACATGGTACACACCACGGTCATCCGCCTCCAAAGGCGAAGGGTTTATGGCTTGATGAGATGCTAATTGATGTCGATTCGCCTCTCGGCTCTCACCTGATCAATGAGGCACGAACAATGTTATCATCCGGGATGGGTTATGCCCATGGGGGCGGATTCTGGCCCTTCGCTTTCTTGAAGCTCTTGGCGACTCAATCGCCGACTCTAATTTCAGCTCTGGCGTGGAGTTGAGTGGATTCACTCCGGGCTATATGAGTAAACCGCTCTTGAGCCACAACCATCGAAGAAGTTCTCGATGTTCGGGTCTCTATTGGCTGGAGACTAGCCTTAATAGGCCACCGGCCGTGAGGCTGCGGCAATCATGTTATCCGGGGTTGGAGTAATGGCGTGGTGTTGGTACTCGGCGTCAAATCCATCCAGGTGGAGGGCATCATGAGGCTGGCGCCACCGTTTATCCTGAGGCGCCTCGACAGCCCGAGTCACAGGCGGGTTACAAGAGCTTTGCTTGGGTGTATTAAACATTCCTCCCCTCAAGCTGGAGAGTGGCGACTCTAGTGCCTCCTCCGTAGGACAGATGTTTGCGCGTTCTGGTCCAAAGTTAAACGAAAGGCCTCTGCCCTTATCTGCTGCATCTCGGCCTCCAAAGTGGCTCGCTCCATTGCCATCCTGAAATTTTTGCCTCAAGATCCTCTAGGGCCTTGGTCACCTCGTCCGTAGCTTTGCAACATCCGCTTTATGCTGTCTGCGTAATTGCGAGTCACCTCCATGACTATGAGTCACCAAAGAATCCAAGGATTCGAGACAAGACTTGAGCCCGTGGGGCCAGCATAACCCTTTCGCTAACCGTCAAATGGCCGATGGTTGGCGGGGATGTCATGGCAGCCCGGTGGTTGAGGGAGTTTAACCGGTTGCGTGCCAACCATGAAAATAATGGCAGCCCCTTTCGGCTGACTCATAGTGGTCGAATCATGTCTGCACGGAATAGCCCCCCAAGCCCGTCGTCACGAAGTTGATAGATTGACTCAGTTTCGCCAGTTGAGGACTCATCACCTGAATAGATGGTCGTCTCTCCACTAGACATAGATCCTTCCTTAAGATCCGTCCCATGAACAAAGCCAACGAAAGCGCGCTTCCGGCCGGGTTGAACCCTGGCGGGTCGCGTGCGTGAAACCATCTCGATGGCGTCGGTTGCAGGAATCCGGCTCGAATCTGATTCACCGATCTTGCCCGATGTAGCGTGAATTCCACCCAAGGAGACACAGTGCCCGTACTCAATTGGAGTCGACCTCGGGGACCCAACCAGCATCGTTGATGTAGATCTTGCTCTGTGAATCTTGGTCATCGACCCATGATGTATCCTTTGATCCCTCGAAGCTGCCCTTTAAGAACTTCGGAACCACCGTGCTCAACCCCCGGTTGAAGCATAGTGTCGTGGTTTTTTCACGGCGGATGCCCTAATGAAAGGACTTAGGTGTGAAGCCATCATAGCGTGGGTTAGCTTGAAGGAGTTGAGCAGGACAAATGACTAACAAAGTTTACAGGTTCAGCCCCTCACAGCGAGGTAAAAGCCTACGTCCGGCTTCTGAGTTGTGTTTCTTGAGTTTTCGATTACAAGGGAAGCGAATACACTTGACCTAGCTCTCAATTGATTGTTTCTTGGGTTAACTTTGCCGACGGGTCTCACCTTTATACCGAGGTTGAGACCGAGGAACTTCTGAGAGTCCAAGCAAGATCACTGGCAATGACCGACCTGGTTTCTAAATTGTCTTGCCTTAACGGACAAGCTATGATATGGCGGTTCATACGTCCAGTCTTGGGTTTCCGCGAGACCCACACCCCTATGAGCCGCCATCTTCACACTTGTCTTCTTAGAGCCTACTTAGGCCCCTCTTCATATATAGCCCATGCGGTGTAACCCTGCCACAATCGTCTCCGTTGTATCTACTTTTCCCTAACTACTTTTTACTCTTGTTTTGGACTCTAATTTGCATGATTTAGATGAAACTAACTTGGATGTGCGCTGTTTATCGGCAAAACTACCATGGTGTTGTTTTTGTGCAGAAATAAAAGTTCTCAGTTGGAACAAAACTTTGCGAGGATTTTTATTTAATAAAGAAAATTTACTGAGCCAAGAACCACAGGAGGGCGCTGGTGGGCACAACCACGAGGCTAGCGCCCACATGTGGGTTATCCCCACTGGTGGCCCGCAAACTCCACCACGATACTATAAAATCACATATTTGGAGAATAAATCGAGGGAGAAAAAATTATCAGCGTTTCACGAGCCAGACCGCCGCCACCTCCGGTTCTTTATCGGGAGGCCAGATCACGGAATCCGTTTGGGGCTCTAGAGGGATCTTCGATCTTACGTCATCACCAACCCTTCTCCATCGCCAATTCCATGATGCTCCCCACCCAGAGTGAGTAATTCGCCGTTAGGCTTTCGCTGGGTCGGTGAGGAGTTGGATGAGATTCATCATGTAATCGGTTTAGTTTTTGAGGCTTGATCCTAGTATCCATTATGTTAGGAGATTGATGTTGCTATGACTTTTGCCATGCTTAATGCTTGTCACTTTGGGTAGGGTGCCATGATTTCAGAATTTGAACCATTTATGTTATCACTATTATATCTATGTTCTAGATCCGATCTTGCAAGTTATAGTCACCTACTCGTGTTGTGATCAAGCAACCACAGTGACAATAGTCGGGACACTTCCGATGATGACCATAGTTTGAGGAGTTCATGTATTCACTATGTGTTAATGCTTTGTTCCGGTTCTCTATTAAAGGAGACTATAATATCCATAGTTTCCAATAGGACCCGCTGCCATGGGAGGGTAGAGACCAAAAGATGTCATGCAAGTTCTTTCCATAAGCGCATTATGACTATTTACGGAATACATACCTACATTATATTTATGAGCAGGGAGCTAATGCCATATAAGCCTAGGTTATGGCTGTTATATGATGAGTATCATCAATGAATCCACCAGATCCAATACCTCTGAATTTCTCTTATATTGTTTACGCTAAGTCCTCTTTGCTTATTGTTGTTGCACTTGCTACAAAATCATTGCTATCAACTTTATTCTGTTACCATTGCACTTGCTTCTACTATCGAGAACTATCATACTACTTTTCTCTTGATCACTTTGCTGCAGATAATTAATCTCCGGTGTGGTTGAATTAACAACTCAAGCTGCTAATACTTACAAATATTCTTTGGCTCCCCTTATGTTGAATCAATAAATTTGGGTTGAATACCTACCCTTGAAAACTGTTGCAATCCCCTATACTTGTGGGTTATCAAGACATTTTCTAAAGCGCCCGTTGGGGAGCATAGCTATATTTTAAGAGTCACTTGGGATTATTATCAAATTATCACTATAAGAAGAATCGAAGGAAGCTAAGACTAAGATTTTTCCTCCAAGATGAGGGGAGGAGAGTACTTGCCATCTAGCTACTGCACTTGATTCACATACATTATAAGTAAACTTGCAACACCACCACATCCTATTAATCCTGATGCAGCCACTTGAAGTTATTGATGATGCTACTACTACACTATAAATGATATTTACGATGATGCTAGTACCTTGCTTGATGATAATGTGCCATTAGGTGAATTTCTTGATGAACAACTTGCTAGAACTAAAGCTTTTGAAAATCTTGAAGCCGATGAAACTATTGAAGCTGATGAAGAGCTTGAAACTAAAAATCTTGAAACACCTATTAGAACTAGTTCTCCTAGATATGAATTGCCTAAGATACGGAAGGTTATGTTATGAATGAGGAGACAACTAGAGACATTCTTGCTTGTGAGGATAGAGATGATCTGGAAAAAATGTTATGCAAGTATAAAGAAAATACTTTGAATGCTAAAATGAAATGTGATCCTTAGTTTGCTACTTCACCAATCTTTGTTGATGATAAAGTTATGAATTCTCTGTCGACCGAGTTAATTACTTTGGTTGAATCTGATCCTTTCCATGGTTGTAAAGCCCAAGCATTGTACATCTTACTAAGTTGAATGACATAGCCACCCTTTTGCTCATGATGAGAAGATTCACTATTATTATATTCTCAAATTATTTCGTTCTTGTTAAGGGTGATTCTAAGACTTGGTATAATACTCTTACTCCTGGTTGTTATGTAGTCCCCGGGATGATTTATTACTTCTACGAAAAATATTTTCCTACTCATTAAGAAACAAGCCGCCTTACGGGGAAATATTTAACTTTGTGCAAATTGAAGAAGAGTCTCCCAAGCTTGGGGAGGCTTCTCCAATGTAATGCTGCACGATCACCTCTTAAGAAAAATGAAATACTTGATATCTTCTATAATGGACTAATCGAGTGCTTCTAAAGTTTCCTAGATAGTTGTCTATGGTTGTGTTTTCGAGAGAGCGAACTATTGGATAAATTTGAGAGAATTATTGAATAACATATTGAAAAAAATATGATGATTGGACTCTTCCGAACCACCTTAGAAAACCTACTCCGAGGAAGAGGGTACCTTATATCTAGAGTCCACGAAGATATCAAGAAGCAAATAAATCTATGAAAGAAAAAAGATATTAAAAGCATTTGAGGATGTAAATTTTTTACCTCCTATTAAAAATACATAGGGCTTGATCACTACAAAAAATACACTTCCGTGATGATACGTGTTTGTCACAGTGGAATCGCTTTTTTGTCATGCATGTACATCCATGACAAATTTATGTGCGAATCGAGATAGTCATACATGTCTTTGTCGTAGAAAGTGTTCGATGACATTACCAAAATTATCATCACGGAAGTGTCCACTTCCAGACCGATAAATCGTCGTAAATCACGAAGTGCTTTACGTCAAGGTGATCGACCGTGGCATCCGCAAGTAGCGGACGCCGTTAAGCTATCGGGTCGGGTTTTGGATCCGATAACCGTTAACGACCCCAACCAATGGGGATTTTCCGTGTAAAATCATCATTGGCTGGAGAAACTGCGTGTCGGCTCATTGTTGGGACGGAGGTCATCCACTCATTGGAATGAGAAGGCGCCTATGATACGTCGCGACAAGTGGCACTGGACAACACGTGGCCCATTCACGTGAAAAGGCGGCCCGTTTGACTTGGTCGGGTGATGGGTGCGACCCATGGAAAGCTTGATAGCGGCTGTTTGCATATAGCCCATTCGACAGCGCTAACCCAAGGCCCGTTACACCCTATCGAATTAGGCCCGATGGCGTCATGGGCCATCAATCAATATTCAACCCGTTTCGCTTACGGCCCATGTTATGGCCCATGGCGTCTTCGGCCCATATGAGGCCCTATGTAACTCTTGGCCTATTAGCGGCCAGTGGTGGCTGGCAATGCAATGACAATGTATTACTTGGACCCATTAACGGCCGTGGTGGCGGCCCGTAATGAACGATGTATCACTTTATACCCATTAAGGGCCGTTATTCAGTTGGGCGTTTCAGCCATGTTATCTTTCGGCCTTCTCGAGCCCATTTATTCTTGGGCTTATTTGCGATTCGGTTACTTACGGCCGTTCTTGTCATTTTTACGCTTGTGGGCCAAATTCAGCCGTCGTTCTGATCGGCCCGTTTGTGGTCCGTTAGTTTGTTGGTCCATTTTCATAGCATCACCAATCATGCCTATTAACGGCCGTTATGGTCAGCCATAAAGCGTATGATTTCCATTATGAGGCGATCTGACGGCCATTAAAGGCGATTACAAGACCCATAAATGAGTCGGCGGCCCATGGATCCCTACGTGACGTAGAAGGCCCATGGATCTCACGAGGCGTAGAAGGCCCATGGACAACTCTGCGAGGCGTAGAAGGCCCATGGATCCCGCGATATGTAGAAGGCCCATGGATCTCTCGAGGCGTGAAGGCCCATGGATCCTGAGGCGATAGAAGGCCCATGGTGAGGCGAGTTGGCCCCGTTTGAGCGATATAGCATATTCAAAAAATTATCCTACTCAATACTATCACCTCTAAAAAGCATACACTATACAACAAAGAGATCAAAGGCATAGAAAGGTAGAATAATCCTACACTATACAATAAAGAAATTACAGCCGATTATACCCACTAGGCATTATGGTTCGGCGGCACGGTGATAATAAAGCATACACAAACAGCAAATTACATACTGCTTGGGCAAATCTGGCTCATACATCATGGGCAGCGCATCAACTTAACTCCATTTGAACTATAATCTCTTGAGAAAATAGGATTGGCGGATTCGGATAGCACAAATTTCAGTCTACAAAATCTCCAATTCCTTCATGGTTACCTCGGTGTCTTGTTTCATTTTTTGACTCCACGCATCTAATACACGCATGTCCGGTCTCAACTTGTTGATTATCGTTGACAATCATGTACCGTTGTCTTGCCACCTCTAGTTGATGCTCGAGAACATCAGCACATTCAATTCAATCCATAATCATTCGATGCTGGCCATGCCGCTTGCTTTTGCAGATTTTTGTGTTGATGTCACTTCATCACGAAATGTTTACGTAAGTACACATGACTAGGGCAAAAATATAGTTACAACGATGAAGCGAACAAGACACTATTTTGTACTACATGGCAAAACAGGACTAACAATAATGTTACCGTCACTTTCACAAAAAAGTGTGTTACGTCATGAAGCATAAGCGAATGATATTTTAAAAATTATAAAAAGATAGTGCATACAGCAGCATCTGAAATCCCTCTTAGCTCACCGGAGGAGCATGATGTTGGGGCCCAATCGAAAACACGGACAAGTTACAAATTTAGACAACACGTTGCGTATAAGTAAGCAAGCGAGTTGGCCATTCATGTACCTCAATTAAAGTCTTAGGGAGCATAATGAACAGCGAGAGGTTTCATACAAACATACTACAAGCAGGCAAACTATGCAATCATTAGCGTAGTATAAACTAGATTGTGAGCCTCATGCAATAATAGTTGGTTAATAGACTTCAAAGCTTGAGGCACACTTGATGAGAGTAATTAAATGGTAAGGCCTTTAATTATGTCAACTAATAGTGATACAAGTACCGAACATCAGGCATGATTATTTGGGCATCTCATTAAGTGAGGACAAATAAGCAGCAATTGAAAAGAAAATTAACTATGCAGAAACAAACAAGGAATTGAAGCTGTTGAGTTGCATACGTTGACTTACCTTAGCGAGTTGAAGAGGCTCAAGCAGCTCCTACTTCTCTTGCAAGGCTCCTTCCTAACATCTTGTACTTGGAAATCCTCAATCTTATCTTCATTGCACCCCCTCTACAAGGTGACACAAACACTAGTTACTCGTCTCCTTGGAAGATAAATATGCATACTTTCAGGTCTATGAACACAAAAGGATGAGTTTATAACAAAACAACACCACATAATGAAACATGCAGCATCTCTTGCACTTGCACACAATGAAATGAGCATTTACTATGTATGCACTATGTAAAAACTAGGCATACCTTCAACTGGATCTCCGGTACTCTTGGAGAGCCTCTTTAGTGTATGTCAGCCAAACCTTTATGTCACCTATGAGTTAGACAAGGCCCCACTACAGCAGCCCTTAGTGTTTAAATCATTGACAAGCTCTGTTAGAGTGTTAGGTCAAGAACAACAAGTAATCAAGCAGCAGGTCCTAGTATGGCTGGCTGATGCAAACAAGCAATTGAGCAGATGTGTGAGCAAATCTTACATATCAAGAAAAGAAGCAAGAAAGGCTTAAGACCATCACTTGGTGACCAGATTTAAGAGCATTTAAACATCATGTGCAACGTATGAACTAACATAAACATTGCATATTCAGATTCTACAATGGAATGCACATGTATTAGGTTATGCCATGTATGATGATGCCTAAATGTACGAGATAGCGAGCAGGAGTGATTCATCATTACGCACAATTGAATTGCAGGTTAAGGGCCATTCGATTACGCCTTTTCGGTATATATTGTCAAAATAAGCCATAAAAGATGTAAAAGAAGTCATTTTTGAGTTATGGGCTTTTGGGCTTAACTAATTTAAACTTTGGAGGGGGTGTTTGGGTAGAACCTCACTAAAAATTGAAGGAAGGAATAGTGAAATGACTACATTATGCGCCTATATTACACTCAAAATGCAACTCTTGACGCCTTGTGTCACACGACCCTCAAGTAAAACAAACACGCAAGCATTCATTGCCCTGCGCTTGCATCTCCTCCCCTTCCCTCTACCTCGATCCCTTGCCTGCTGGCACTAAGGTTCCTCCAGTGAGCATATGCATGCTTGGTCCCCATCGGCTTGGTCCTCGATGATGCTATGTCAGCTAGGCTACATGGCCGGCGGGTAAGGGGCAAACCTCCACTGCTGCTCCTCCTCTGGCGCCGCCCCTCATTCTCTCATGGTCTCGAGGAGCTGCTCTCACTTGTGGTTAATCGATTACACACTACTCGGTAATGACACAACTCTGATGCCACCCAACTGCGTGAAGGCACCTTGTTCCCCTCCCCCTCCTCCTAGGCCATGGCCTTGAGGTCTTTGTTGAAGGATGGTGCTATGGTTGCTGGCTGCTGCTATATGATGAATGCTGCAGGCTAGCTTTGCTGCTTTGTATGATGAGTTGCTATGAAACTCTGCTTTGCTGCTATATGATGCTTTTCGGTGGTCTTTGCTATGCCATAATAACAAGCCACTTGTACCATCAATTTCAACAAATAATTGTTCTTCATTTAAATGTGGGTCATCGTTCTTCGTTTAAATTAGGCAATGGGATCTCTATGGAAAACATTGACCAAAGTAGATTGTGCCAAGTAGATGGTATCTTTGTATTTGCATTTTGAGCAAATAGTGATGGTGCATTTCCTATCATATTAATTACTGCTAGGTTCAATTTGTGATGTTTGCAAGTCATATTAATTTCCATCGATGCAACAAAATGAAAAATATATATAATGCAATCTAGACTTTCCTTGATCATACCAAAGATAAGCTAAACACAATGAAAAAAATGGGTTGGCGTATTACATGGAGCTTATATTCACAGTGCTTATTTTCTTAGGATAACTTCGTAATAACTTGTCCCTAAGAAACTTGGCTAATAAGGCGGCATACAAATAACATGTCAGGATGATTGCAATGGAGGAGTGATGTACCATAGCACTTTTGTATAGGCTCACTGCTGCCTCTCCTTTTTGCGATGTTCCATGAAATTACCACATACATCTTGTACTTTTTCATTGTGTAACCCTATCACGCAAGTTGACACGGCTAATTTGAGACATCTCTACATGATACTACATTGCATATCCCTTGCATATTTAAACCACCAATTAACGATTGTGTTCGTACCATAAACTAGCCATGACTACGTATCTTTGGTGGCGGGCACTCTAAGGGAGCCTAATGTAGTGCAGTGGAATTCCTACATACCACCTACGATTTTGTGTAATGTACACCCTGTTCCTAAATATATGTCTTTGTAGAGATTCCGAGTATGGACCACATACGAGATGTATATAGATGCATTTTAGAGTGTAGATTCACTCATTTTGCTCCATATGTAGCCTATAGTGGAATCTCTAGAAAGACTTATATTTAGGAGCAGAATGTAGTATCATGTATGACATCTACATATCTAATTTAGCGCCGATGTAGAAATCATTGTTTGCACAAAGGGATTCAATTGAAAAATCCTAGCAAAGCATATTTGGCGAGCCTGAGAACAATACAAGAGAGAGCAGCGCTTACAAGATCATAGCAATGCCTCGATCCGGGATCTTGGTTGGCCAAGCTATTAGATCCGAAAAACATAAATCGTCCTTGTAGTTTTGCCATTTGCATAACGGTAACTGTGACCGGTTAGTATATTTGAAGTACATCAGGCGGTGATCTTTGGGCCGGGTTTAAAGGTGACAAGTACCTGGGCAGTGGCGGGGTGCTTGGCATCTCTCGAGCAGTGGGAATCAGGTTAGAAGCGTCGAGGGTGATGATGGCCTTGCTTTCGCTGTCGAGTCGATAAGGATGATCTAGAACCGTCGAGTAGGGTGTTTGTGGAAGCGGGTCGGTAGGGTGGACTATGGTGTGGGCGAAGCGGATCGTGGCCGTGGACGGCGTGGGTGAAGCTGCTCCGGTGGTTGGGTTAAGGATGGTGTCGACAATCACGGATCTGCGGCGACCGTGGGCCAAGCGTCGGAGCTGCTCCGGTGGTTGGGTTAAGGATGGTGTCGACTATGCGGATCTGCGGACGTGGGAAAGCGTCGAAGCTACTCCGGTGGTTGGCTTAAGGGTGGTGTCGGCGATCTTGGATCTGGCCGTGGGCCAGGCGTCGAGCTTCTCCGTAGGTTGGATGAGGTCGAGGAAGCGGATCTGAGGCCATGGACTTGTGAGTTAGCCAGCGGCCCGGTAGGGAGTTGAGAATGGTATAAGCGGCTACTCCGGTAGGGTTGGCTAGGTGTCGGTGGCGGCTCGGTAGGGTTGAGGAAGGTGTCGGCGAAGAGGATCGAGGCCCGTCGGCCAGAAGCGTCGGTGGGGCGGCTCGGGGGGTGGATGGCGTCTCGGTGGGGAGTCTGAATAAGCCGCTGCGAATCTTGGCGAGTTGGCGAAATCACCGCGAAGCGAATCCGCGCGCCGATGGACAAAGCCGACACTTGAATGGGTTGTGGTATAGTGGTGGATGAAAGCAGTCTACTTGTTTCTAGGGAGGTGGGAGGGTAGATCTTGACGCATGGCGGTCCGCGAGAATGGGCGCCGCTAGCGATGAATGGGCTATAGTGCAGCCGTTGGATGGCGATCTAGGGTTTGAGGAGGAGAAAGGCGATGAAATGCAGACTGACGTGATGTAAGATGCTCTGGTCTTTGTGGAGTTAGTCGTTTTTCTTGGTGGATGGGTCTCTCTCTCTATCTCTCTCTCTCTCTCTCTCTCTCTCACACACACACACACACACACACGCACATGCACAAGTGGGACCCGTTGATTATTTATTTGCTCGTGACAGCTTTTAATGAGTTTCCTTTGTAATCTAACTTTTCTTAAGTTATTAATTGAGCTCGGTGACTTCAAAAAAGTTGTCTGAAGCCTTGTTTTGGCCTTTAAAAGCGTCCACTGAATGTGGCTGAGTAACCATGTTAGGTTGTCTTTGTAGTACACATGCCTTTTTTCAACATCGGCAATGCAAGCCGGGCGACAGTTGTACACAATATCCGGTCAACTTGTTATCCATACTGCTGTCTTGCAAAGTTTCCTAGGAGGTATGCATTAGGCTTAACAAGAAAGTGGACTTTAAGAAATAATAAATGGGATGTAATTATAATAAGCGGGCAATTACTATGCACCAAACCGTAATTAGTTTAAAAATATATTATTTTTTGGAATTTAGAAATTTTAATTTCATTACTTGTTCTTGGCAGCATAATATTTTGTTGGATCTTAGTGATACAACTTTATTTTGAAATTATATTTAACCTCACTAGAAATTTGGGATAAAAATATTTGGATCCCATCAAATGTAGAATTTTTTTGAATTCTGTTTTGAGTGGTTGTTTGAAATTATTAATCATTGTCCTACCTAGAAGTTGAAATTTGTACTTTTAACAAACCCATAGTAAATGGGTTGTAGTAAATTCCATTAGAATTGAAAAATGGGTTGTACATTCTTACAAATCGCAAATGGGCTATATGTTCTGCCAAATCCAGCTGTGGGCCTACTAAGTTGGCCGTACCAAGGGCTTTGTCAACTTAGTCAATATAACGATTCTAGCTTTGCGGTGATTGTGCGATGTCCATCCAACGTTAGTAGTGCTTCTTTAACATCGGGTCTTCTTGCTCGAGCACGCCCAAAGCGCCCGGTCATGTCGCGTGCTCCACGCCTCCCGTGGCGGCTGTGATGCAGCGGAGGCCTCACCGCCCGTACTACTCCCACCTGGCGCAGGCCATCCCTCTACTCACCCACCCCCATTATACTGGCGGCGGCAGCCGAACAGATGAACCCTCGTACTCCTCTCAGCGCGACTACCGCTACTGCGTCTTCCCGACTCCGCGTCGTCCTTCCTAGGCCTCATCGTCGTCCAGACCACCGCCTGGTGCTCTCGGCCTTGGCGTGGTCAACATGGTCAGCGACCGACTTCCATCGGAAGAGTAGTGTCGTGGAGAGGCCAGCAGTGGGTCTGGCGGCGCAAGGAAGTGCCTCCTTATTACAGCATAAAATAATTATTCCTCCACACAGCCGAGGACCCACGGACGGACCACCTTATTCATGAAACGTTTCCCCACTCTGCTGGGACCCACCGGACGGGCAGGCGTGTTGTGAAAAAACATTCCCAGCGTTGTCATCTCGGACCCAGGAAGTGCCTCCTTATTACGCACAAAAAATGAATACTCCCCTGCTAGTGGGACCCACCATGGTGGGAGGCTGACTTAATGGGCCTACTAAGTTGGTAGGGCCGGGGGCCTTTGTCAACTTTAGTCAATATGAGCGATTCTAGCTCCGGTGACCGTCGATGGCCATCCAGCGGCCGTAGTGCTTCTTCAACCTCTGGTGTTCTTGCTCGGCCGCCCAAAGCGGCGCCCGGTCGTGCAGCATGCTCTTGCCTCCCGTGGCGGCTGTGCTTGCGCATGGGAGCCTCACCGCCCCTACTATTTCACACGGCTAGGCCTGTGGCGGCGGCAGCCTCACACCTCAGCAGAACGGTGAACCCTCGTACTCCTCTCGGCGCGGGCTTCCCTGCTGCGTCTTCCCGGCTCCCGTCGTCCCTTCCTGGGCCTCGCCCTCGTCCACCGCCGTGGTGCTCTCGGCGTGGCGTGGTCAATGTGGTCGATGAATGACTTCCATCGAGAAAAGTCTTGTGCGTGGAGAGGCGGCAGCTGGGTCCACAACGGCGCAGAGAAGTGCCTCCTTATTCGCGGAAAATAATTATTCCTCCACGGACAATGAGGACCCACCGGACGGGTCACCGATGTTCCTTGAAAAAAATGTTTCCCTCATTGCTTTGGGACCCACAGGATGGAGCCACCGTATTCATGAAACGTCCCCCAGCTGTCATCGGACCCACCGGAAGTGCCTCCTTATTACGCAAAAAAATGAATACCCCACGCTGAGTTGGGACCAACCTTGGTGGGAGGCTGACTTGTGGGCCTACTAAGTTGGCCGGGGACGGAGGCCTTTGTCAATTTAGTCAATATATGAGCGATTCTAGCTCCGGTGACCGTCGATGTCCATCCAGCGGTAGTAGTGCTTCTTCAACCTCTGGTCTTCTTGCTCGGCCGCCCAAAGTAGCGCCCGGTCGTGCCGCCTGCTCCTACCGCCCGTGGCAGCAGTGATGCCTTGGAGGCCTCACGCCCCTACTACTCCCACGCGCTGGCCATGCCATCCCTCTACACACCCACACCTGTTATACGGTGGCCTCAGCAGCCTCACCATGGCCGGCAGTGAACCCTCATACTCCTCTCTGGCGTGGGCATCCCTTTGCGCGTCTTCCCGGCTCCACGTCGGTCCCCTTCCTGGGCCTCGCCGTCGTCCACCGCCACTGGTGCTCTCGTGTGGCGTAGTCTCGTGGTCGAGGAATGGCTTCCATCGGACGTGGATACATGCGTGGAGAGGTGGCAGGCTGGGTCCACTGATCGCGGCAGAAAGTGCCTCCTTATTCTGCGCCAAAATAATTATTCCTCCACGGCGGCGGGGACCCACCGGGCCCAGACCCACCGTATTTAGCGAACGTTTCCCCACATGCGCTAGGACCCACCAATTACATCTTAGCTTGCGCAGGAAGTGCATCAGAAAAAAAATGATTCGCCCCACGGCTGCTGGGACCCACCGGCTACATCGTCGCCGCAAGGAAGTGCTGACGGTGGAACCCACACGGTGAAGCGTGCGTGGCGTTGTCATTCGGTGTGACGATATGCGTACATATATCTTGGTGGATGTAGAAGCGGCGCGCGCGATGTCGTAGTAAGCGCGCGCGTAGCATGTACGTACGTTACAACAGCGAGGTGCAAGAAAGAAAATCGACCGCGTGCTTACATGAGCGGCGGGTCTCTAATGCATATCGCGCATCGTGCATGGCTGGGTCGGAATGGAGAAAGCAGCGTCGATAAATGCGTGTTCATGGGGATCAACCGGCTGGGTCGGAGCGGAATGCGTGGTCGTGTTCGCCGGGAGGCTTGGGCCGGAACATGCGATGGAAGCGAGGCACGGCGTCTGCTGCTGTGAAGAGAAACAACCTTGTGTTCGACCGGCCCGCGTTAAAGCAGGTCTGATGATCGGGAGGGCTGGCGTGCCGCAAAAGCGGAGAAGCGGACCTCCTACGGTCGAAAGCAGGGTCCTGTTGATTGGGAGGTGTGGCGTACCACAAAAGCGGAGAAGCAGACCTCCTCACGGTCGAAAGCAGGAGTCTGTTGATCGGGAGGGGTGTGGCGTGCCGCAAAAATGCAGGCAAGCGGACTTGTGTTGGAGCGCTTCTGATCGAAGCGAGGGGGAGGGTGTGGCGTCTGTAAGCAGGACTCCACAGGATATTGTTCATCTCCACCCGACCTCCTCGAGCCTCCACGGGCTACCATCGACCTCCTCCGGCCTCCACGGGCTCTGTTCATCCGGCCTCCCGTGCGCTACTCCACGGCTAGTGTTCAACCACCCCTCCCACACGGGCACCCCTCCACCGTCTCTGTTCATCAACCCTCCCACCACGAGGGTCTGTTCAACCGCCCCTCCGGCCACCCCTCCACGTCTCTTGTTCATCCAGCCCTCCACACCACGGGTTCTGTTCATCCGAGCAGCGCCACCGCTCTTTATTCATCAAACCCCCTTAGCGCTCACCGTTCATCGAGAGGCATCATCGATTGGCTTGATTAGCGGCGATGCGAAGAATCGCTCCGCCGGGTTCGATTAACGACCATCGATCGATCGCTCGTGTTCGATAACGCATAACTGCGGTGCAATTGCTTTCGGGTTGATTAGAACAACGCCTCGCTCGGCTTGATTAGAATGCCAGCGCCTCGCACTGCAGCAGCGTCGTCTGAGAAAACACATCGCTCCGCCCCGACCTCCACGTAACCAGCAACTCCACGAAATTTTCCTCCCCTCGCTTCTACCACGGTTTTTCCGTCATGGGCGGCCCAAGAATGTCATGCAGCTGCGCTCCGGCCCTTGAGGCGAAAAGCCCATTTCTGTCATGATTTTTTGTCATAAGTAAGAGCCCACCACATCTATGATGATACGGGTTTTGTCACAATTACCGTCATAGAAGTGTCATATGTATGACAGAAAAAAAATTCGTTCGGCCCAAAATGTCACGGATGTGTCTTTTTTTTTGTAGTGGACACACCACCACCACCTAAGGTGGTAGAGGTAAATTCTTTAATGAAGTTCAATGACAATGGCAATCCTTATAATATGCATCCTAGCCAATGCCTTTATGAGTTTGAAAATTACATTAGGAAGCAAGATCACTTCAATGCAAATGTTATGAAACAATTGAAATACAATTCTAATATGATTGCTCGCTTGAGTGACTTGTTATTTAGAATCTCAAATGATGTTAGAGGTGTGGGAAAACATGCCTCTATGGTTCAAACTCAATTAGAACAAGTTGCTAAATCTCAAAGAGAATTGCTTGATGAAATGAATAATAATATCAATGATCATGTTGTTAGAGTAATGACTAGAGGAGGTAGAATGACCCAGGAGCCACTTTATCCTGAGGACACCCAAAAATAATTGAACGAACAATACTCTCAAAGAGTTAACACTGATGCACCTAGTCCTTCTAAAATGAAAAGGAAGAAGAAAAATTATAGGACTTTGCATGCCTCTAGTAAATCTGAAGTAGAAAAACCTCCTGATAATGATAATGAAGTCTCTACCTCTGATGCTGAAACTCAATTTGGTAGTGAACAATCACCATCTGATAATGAAAAAGATAATGATGAGGTTCATGAAGACACTCAAACAAATAATACAGAACCGAATAGTGATGTTGAGATAGAGCCAGCAGTTGATCTTGATAACCCACAACCTAAGAATAAAAGATATGATAAAAGGGACTTTGTTGCTAGAAATCATGGGAAGGAAAGAGAACCATGGGTTCAAAAACCTATGCCCTTTCCACCTAAGTCGACTAAGAAGAAGATGATGAAGAATTAGAGCGCTTTGCTGAAATGATTAGGCAGTCTTTTTGCATACTAAGCTTGAATGATACCTTGAAAATGCCTCCTTATGCAAATTACATGAAAGACATCATCACCAACAAGAGAAAAATACCCGAAGCTGAAATCTCCACCATGCTTGCTAATTATACCTTTAAAGATGGAGTACCTAAAAACTTGGAGATCAGGAATCCCCAATATACCTTGCTCCATCAAAAGTGCGGATGTGGGGTTAAGCAAACCCTTAAGGTTGAACTGCAGGGTGCTTGGCGAAGTTCTTTCCCTCCTACCGATCCGCCCTAGCTTTCTAAGATCTCATGAGCGAACTCGGCAGACTAGCAACACGGAAGACCACGAGATTTATCTTTGGTTGAGACCACCGTTGTGGTGTAATACCCTACTCCGGTGTGTGGTGGTGGATTGCCTCTTGGGGTACGATGATGGAAGCAGTACAAGGGAAGAACAACCTCCCCGAGGTTGGGGTGTTCTTGTGCTTGTCGGACTTGTGTGGGTGAGGACTCGATGCCCCTCTTGTGGTGGCTAGCTCTGCTTATATAGGCCTGGTCCTCTCCCCAAATATTGAGTGGAAGCGAGCCAACAGCGTATTAATTTGAAAGGGGACAACTAGTACAAGCTATCTGACAAAAGCGTTCTTCGCTGCGAAAGGCTCTGAGTGATGGCGCCGTCTTGGGCTCCATGGCGACCTCAGTCCTCTTTGGCCCTCTTGGTCTTGGTATCGTTGCTTGATATGGAAATATTTGCACGATGCCTCGGTACTCTCGCTGCTTTGCCTCCTTTGCAAAGAGGAAACAAGGGCCTCTGCAGCAGCTGGCGCTCCCTTTGGTGTCAATCGTCATGGCTCACGTCACAAGGGCCTCGCGAGTTTACCCGCCTTGATATCTCAGCTCCTCATGAGGCAACGTGACGTAATGCTCTGAGGAGGTCTTCGTCGTCCGCCTCTTGAGAACCTAGGCCCTCGAGGTCTTGAATGCCTTGTCGATGAAGATGGGCCGTTCGGGCCTGCTTTCGCGTGCCACGCCGTGGGCAGCAGAGCGAGCAAGTCTGGGGACCCCGTTCCCGAGGCAGCCGACAAAAAAGAAACTATGTGAAAACTGCTTTATGTGATTTAGGAGCTGGTGTTAGTGTTATGCCTTTCTCTTTATATCAAAGACTTGATTTGAATAAACTCACACTCTTTGAAATATCTTTGCAAATGGTGATAAATCAAGCTGCCATACCTATCGGTATGTTGTGAGGATGTGCCCATTATTGTTGCTAATGTTACTATCTTGGTGACTTTGTTATACTTGAGATGCCGAGGATGACAACATGTCGATTATCCTTGGTAGACCCTTTTTGAATACTGCAAGGGCTGTTATTGATTGCAGTAAAAGCAAGGTCACTTTTCATATCTATGGTAATGAGCATACGGTGCACTTTCCGAAGAAACAATTCCAAGTGAATGGTATCAATGTTATTGAAACATCTCCGACAATCACTATTGGAAGTTTTTAACTACCCCTACCTACTGTTTAAAAGATACATGAAATGCTTATTGTTGGGGACATTCCTTATCCCGTTGAGGTAACTTAGTGATTCTGAATGTTCTTGGTTTCATGCTAATCAAAGTGGTTGTTAATAAGACTTGATCAACCTTATTAATGGATCATTTTTGAGAGGTATGAAGTTGATGAATTTAGTAAGCACTATTCATTCCTACCTTTTGTTTTCTGTTTTTATTAGTTAAATAAAATAAAATGCCATGTTTTATACATTTTACGAATTTCGTGCAATAAAATGACCCAAAATAAGCGTTCTCGAGAATGCTCTGGAATTTTAATACAATTTTTTCTGAATATTTAAAATTTTTATGCAAATAACATCGGAGGGTGCACGGGAGGCACAACCCACTGTCGAGTGTACTAGAGTAGGGGTACCTAGTATCGAACTTCGTGCCTGCAGGCGATTCTGACACCAGCGACAAGGCTTGCTTAGTGACCTCCAAGGTCCTCCATGGTTCCTTTGGAGCCATTCAAGAACAAAGTATTTAAGCCAAGGAGACAAGGCCCGGCAAGAGGGCTTCGGGAAGGCCCTCAAAGCACGTAGAAGACAAGACCCGGCAAGAGGAGCTTGCAGGGAAGGCTTCAGCGGCGACAAGCTTCGAGGCGCGACAAAGGATTCAGCGGCAAAGCGCTTGCGCGACGACTTTCACTCTTCATATCGCTCCGGCTCATCCACCAGCGATATTAGCCATGGGACCATTCGGTAGCGTGTCAGAAAACTGTCTTGACCCGTGAGCAACAGCGGTGGCAGCGGCCCGGCGAAGTGCCATCGTGGCAGCGGTGGCGCTCTGGCGATCCCTGTTACCTGTTTAGGCGACATGGGCCGGGCATTTAATGCTTTTGTCCCTTGCCGTCGAGTTAGGTAGAATAAAGCGTACAAAGTAGCTGTACCAACGCAACTCATTTTCCGTTTTGCCCTTGTCTCGTTGCCACTGTCGGTGACCCTTGAGCATATAAAGGAGGCCCATGCGCAGCGTGGGGGGTTCGACTCATTGAGACTAGATACACATGTTAGGTCTTGTAGCTCTCTGTGCTCCCTAGCAAGAACACAACATAATCGGACAAGCAGCAGTAGGAGTATTATCTCTCGGAGAGCTCGAAGCTGGGTAAAGCTACTCGTGTATTAACTTCGCCTCGATACGCTCTTCGTCGACCTCCGCCCCCACCCGAAGAAAGGGGCTCGGTCCGCCCGGTCCCATAGGTGTTAGTGGAGTTCGATCAGCTTCCCGACATCTTTGGCGCGCCCGAGTTTGGGACGTCGAGGCTGTGTGAACCTGATCCGGCGTTCACGAGCAACATCTTCATCATCTTCATCAACATGCCACCGAAGAAGAAGGCGGAGGCAGCGGAGCAAATCCACGTCGATCCCGCCACCACCGGAGCAAGCAGGCGGCGGGGAAAGCAGCCGGCGGAAGAAGCAGGCGTCGGCGAGAGAGCTCATAATGACGCCAAGTCAAGGACAAGCGCGCGAGACCTAAGCGTCCGTACGCACGCGCCCATCTCGAGGTAGCGGGACCGGCAAGCGTCATAGTATTCATAGTACCATCGCTCGTTGGATCAAAGACAAAGCTAGAGGATCGCGAGGCCCTCAAGACTAGCGTGCCTTGACATCGCTTACCGGCGGAAATCTGGTGCGCTGGGCGGAATCTTGCTCCTTCTAACATAGTTAAGTCGAGCATATCCGCTCCTCGCACCATTCACCTTTGCCACCCACCACTCCGGCGGAAGCCTTGGCGAGCTCAAGCGCTCTAGACTACCCTCCAACGGCCGACAAAGGTCGGCGAATGGAGGCCACCATCGAGTCTCGCCGGCTTTGCCAGCGGCGCTCAGCGGCAACCAACTACATCGCTGCTGCGGCGGCAAGGCGACAAGGCACGAGCGGTGGCGGCAAGCAACCTGTGAGGTGCAACCACCATGCACTCTCCACCGAAGGCCAAGATCACCAACTCGTCGGATCCACCTCGGCAGGCGACTCCACCGCGTCGCCGGATCCACGAGCTCGCCGTGATCAGCGCCAAGTTCTTGAGAGCGGCAACAAGAAAACCTCGAACTGCGCCGGCGCCCGAAGAAAGCGCGGCGTCAATCGACCAGCGCGGCTGAGCCCTCTGTCGATATGCATGCGCTAGAAGGAACGAGGCGACTTGCGTGCGCGGTGATGGTTGCCCTGCGTTCACTCGTGAGCTGCGGCAAGTCGATGGCCCGGCAAGAAAAACTTCAAGCGAGCGTACGAGAGAAATGCGATGGCGGGGCGCATCCGTCGGAGTTCCTCAGCATCTACACCATCACGGTGCAAGCTGCGGGGGCGAGGCGACAAGATCTCGCCAACTACTTCCGTTGGTACTCAAGCCCAATGTCGAGATCTGGCTCATGCACTTGCCAGGACGGATCCATATCCTCTTGGGCAGATCTATGCCATCGGTTTGTCGGCGCCTTCACGGTGACCACAAGCCTCATGGCCAAGAAGGCGACCTTCATCGCTTCGCCGGAAGGAAGGAGAGTCCTGCGCAAGTTCATTCGGAGATTCACCGTTTGCACTACAACATCCCGGATGTCCACCCTGCGCGGTGATCGGTGCGTTTCATCGAGCGTGCGGAACCGCAGGATGAGGAGGAGATGGCGATGTGCAAAAGTCAGGACGTCGGTGAGCTGTATGCCACTGGCCGACAAGTGTGCGTCTTTGAAGAAGGGAGGAGACTCAGGGAGAGAATCTGAAGCGAGGATCGGATAGTGGAGAGCCACCCGCGAAGAAGAGCGTGGCGGAACAACGAAGAAGAAGAGCAAAGAGGTGCTGGTTATCGAGCAGTCCAAGCAGCGGTGGTGCCATAAGAAAGCCAAAATTGGTGGCTCGGCAAGGAGAGTTGCTGGCCAGAGCCATTGCCCGGCCGATGGCTGACGCCAAACAAGCGAGACAGCTCAACAAGCGATCTTGCCAAGATCCACCGTACCAAGGGCCATGACCTCCGGAGCTGCAAGAAGGTCGAGCAGCTTGTTGAGCAATGACTAGTCTGCGGCCAGCGCGACAAGGAGAAAGCCGAGGAAGGTCTTTGGGGGCTGGCAAGCGACCCCGGCGGGGGAGGGGCGCTGCGGCAAGGCCAGCGGCAAGGAAAGGAACCTCAGCAGCGCGACAAGGATGAAAACGGCGGCGGCGATGAAGATATGGAAGGCAGCGAGACCGATGAGCAGGAATTTCAGAAAGCCACGGAGGTCCTCTGCATTGGCGGTGGTGCTTCTCTGCATACCTCACACGCCAACTCAAGCGATGGATCTGGGGAAGTTAATCTGTGAGAACCATCCGTAGAGTCGCATGACCTCTCAAATGGTCCAACCGCCTATCATCTTTGATATTGAGGACCACCACGATCGCATAACTGCGGTCGGGTGCTTGCGATGTTGGTCTCACCAACTATCCGCAACCTCAAGGTCACCAAGATGCTAGTTGGCTGGCGGGCGGCGCAAACCTGATCTCCTCCGCGGTGCTCGAGAACTTGAGATCCACGGCAATGAGCTCGAAGGCGGCACATTCAAGGAATCAATCCGGGAAGGAGCAAGCGAAGGGAAGATCACGTTGCCCGGTAACGTTTGGCGTGAGCTAAACCGGGGCCGAGAGGGTCACGTTCGGCGTTGCTGATTTTCCATTGCCTTACAATGGGATACTTGGCCAGGGCAGCACTTCGCCAAGTTCATGGCGACCTCTCATTATGCATACAACTTGCTCAAGATGCGGGCCGATAAGTGTCATTTACATCCATGGCGACAAGAAGGATGCTCTTATCTGCGCCGACAAGATCTACCGGGAGGCGGCAGTACAGCAGCGAGATAGCAAATCACTTGCATTTGAAGCTCCGGGGAATAAGAAGACCAAGTCCGGCAAACTCGATGCCCACCCGGCAAGCGCACCTCTTGGTCTTGTGCTACCGGTCGAGGGCGCACCATCGAGCTCCACCGGCAAGTGCAAGAAAGGCGATGGCAGCTCCACCAAAGACCAAGAAGGTGCCCACCAAGGAGGGCGGGCTGGTGGTACCTTCACCATTAGTGCCACTCTCGACCCTAAATAGGAAAACCCAGCTCGTTGCTTTTCTGCGAGGCGACGTCGGCGTGTTTGCATGGCAACCGTCGACATCCGTGGTGTTCCCGGAAAGTAATTGAGCATCACCTAGCTATACGTCCTCATCGCGGCCCGTCAAGCGAAAAATCGAAGCGAGCGGTGGGCGCCAGAATTCATTGCGAAGAGATCAAAAATTGGAAGCAGCGGGCCTTGTCGGAGAGTGCTCCATCCTACGTGGTTGGCCAATCCTGTAGTTATGCATAAAGCAAATGGGAAATGGAGACTTTGTATCGACTTCGAGATGTTAATAAAGCTTGTCCCAAAGACCCATTTCCTTGCGGCGCGTCGACCATATTGATGACTCCACGGTGGATGTTTGCTTTCATTGCTTGATGCATACTCGAGGATATCATCGAGATCTTCATGGCGAAGAGGATGAGGAAAATCGCATTCATCACTCCATGTGGCACATATTGTTTTGTACGGATGCCTTTTGGGTTAAAGAATGCTGGTTCAACGTTTGCAAGAGTAGTCCATGGCTTTTGAGCCGCAAATGCACAAAATGTAAAGCTTACATGGATGACATAGTGGTCAAAAGCAAAGGCAGGCAACTCTGGTTCAAGATTTGATGAGACCTTTGCAAATCTGCGCAGATCAACCTCAAGCTCAACCCGAGAAGTGCGTGTTTGAGTCCCTTAATAAAGCTTCTCGGGGTTCTTAAATGTCTCAGCGGGGAATTGAAGCCAATCCCGACAAGATCAAAGGCCATTGAGCGGATAGAAGCACCAAAGCGCGTCAAGGATATGCGAAGACTTGCGGTTGCGTGGCTGCTCTTAGCAGGTTTATCTCTGGGTCTGCTTTGGAATCGCCTGCCATTTTCAAGATTTTGAAAAAGCGGGTCAATGAAATGGACTCCCTAAGCGGAGGCTAGCTGCAGAGACTTAAAGAGGTACACTCCTCCACTCCAATACTTATCGCACCTAGGCCACAAGAGAAGTTGCTGCTATATACGCGGCAACCAATCAAAGTGGTTAGTGCTGCGTTAATAGCGGAAAGGAGAGCGGGACGATGAGCCGACAACCAAGCGGATGCGGCATCCAGCGACAAGCAGGGGCTTCACCGACAAGCTCTGGTCCCGACAAGGACGGATCTGCTTGCGTCTGCAGAAGATCTGAAAAAGGATGGTGCGATGCCCAGTTTACTTTGTCGGTTCCCTTCTACGAGGGGCTAGGTCAAGAGTACTACCGGTGTGCAGTACTTTTCGGCCTCCTCATGGCCTCGGCTGCGCCATTACTTTGCCAAGCACATGAGATAACGATCGTCACTCGCTTTCCCTGAAGAGATATATTGCCAAAATCCAGAAGCAACAGGCGAGGATTGTCGGTGGGCCTTCCGGAATTGTCAAGCTTTGGCCTCAAGTTTGAAAGCACTTCCAACTATCCAAGCGAGCATTGGCGGAGTTCATAGCAGAATGGGCGTAGCAGAGATGAAGAAATTCGAGATGAGCATCCCGTCAAGGAAGCAAGCAAAGAGTGGCTGATGTACTTTGATGGTGCCTTCTCGCTGCAAAGGCGCCCGGTCTTGAGTGTCTTTGCTTATCGCATACCGGAGAGCACCTCAAGTACATAGTCAAATGCACTTTCCCAAGGAGCAAGCAACAAACAATCTTGCGAGTATGAAGGTTTGCTTGCGGTCTGAGTCGCATGTAGACCTTGGGATCAAAAAGCTCATTATGGGGGTGACTCGCTTGTCGTCAGCATCGCCAAGTGAACAAAGATTATCGAGTCTAGTTGATGGAAGCCTACGTTGATGAAGTGAGAAAGCTAGAAGAGCACTTTGGCGGCTGCAAGATGGAACATGTTCAAGAGCTCGAGAATGATATTGCGATGGCTGTCAAAGTCGCGCGCCTCAAGTTACACAATGGAACCAGGGATTTTTGTGCTCAAGCTGACTCAACCAGTATGCGTCATCATTTAGACAGAACAAGAAAGGAAGTTGATTTGGTGACTACTTCAGTTGAGCTCCCGAGCCACCGCGCGAAGATCCCGGGCTCAACTCCAAAATCTTGAGGAGAGTCTGCTCAGGCAAGCCCTAGGGTTTGTTTCGTTGAAGGAGCGCTCCAGACAAGTTTGCTCCGGCAAGCTTGCTGAGGAACATCAAGCTCCGGCCGGAGCGCGGGTTCTTCTTAGTGAAGCGGATGTGCCCATGACATATGTGCCTTTAGTCCTTGTTGAGCCGAAAAGCTCACATGAACACAACAGATTTTCCATTTCCTTGAGACGGAGAACTTCCCAAAGAGCAAGAGAAGCGGAGAGAGTAGCCCGGCAGTCAAGTATGTACCGGTTTGCCGATAGCATGTTGTGCGAAGAAGAAGACTCAGCGGTGTGAAATTGAAGTGTATTCACGGGAAGATGGACGAAGCTGTTGGCGAGAGATACGGAGGCATATGTGGTCACCACATTGGCGCAAGAGCACTTGCCCGGCAAAGCTTTCCGGCAAGGTTTCTTCTGCCAACAGCCCTCCGGGATGCAAGCGCACAAGTAACCAAGTGTGAAGCGTGCAGTTCCATTCCAAATAGATACACCAGCCAGACTCAAGCTCTCCAGGCGATCCCTTTATCCTGGCCATTTTGGATGCTGGGGCTTGACATCCTCGGCCCCTTTCCCGAGCTGTCGGGGCTTTGAGTACTTATGCGTGCAATCGACAAGTTCACAAAGTGGCGGAAGTGGAAGCGATGAGGAAGGTGGCAGCGATCGGCGATCAAGTTCTTGAATTCGATTGTTTGCCGTTTTGGAATTCCTAACGGGATCATCACCGACAACGGCACCGCAGTTCTAAACGCACCTTCATGCGATCGTCCAAGCTCTTGGCGCCAAGGTTTGCTTTGCTTGTTGCTCATCCAGAAGCAGCGATCAAGCGAGAAGGGCAAATCTTTGAAGTCTTTTGGCGGACTCAAGACGAGAACTTTTGACAGGCTGCACAAGTCACGGAAGAAGCTGGATTGAGGCTGCCGGTGGTTCTTTGATCGATCCGGACGGACGCAAATCGAGCCAGCGGCCAGACACCTTCGCTCTAGTCTATGGAAGCGAGCAGTTCTCCCCACAGAACTTCGTTATCTGGGTCACCTCGAGTACTACGCTTATGATGAGCTTGAGCAAGAGGCAGCTGCGACAAGATGTAGCGCTGCTCCTTGAGGAGAGACCGTCTTGAGCATATGTCGAGCTGCTCGTTACCCGGCCAAGCTTTGCGTCGCTACCATAGCCGCAAAGTTAGTGCGGGGAGTCTCGAGGAAGGCGACCTTGTTCTTCGGTAGCGTTCGGTCCGTAAAGAAATCCAACAAGTTGGCCTTGAAGTGGGAAGGCCCTTATCGGGTGAAGCGAGTCACTAGGCTTTGCGCTGTCGCTTTGAGACCGAAGATGGCATTCGGTGAGCAACTCCTGGAACATTGAGCATCTTCGTAAGTTTTAACGTAGTAGAGGCGTGATTCTTAGGAACCTGTTAAGCAACCACTGCTAACCTGAAATCTTGCCGATGTTGCATGTAATCCTTTGTACAAAGCGGCGCGGAGACCGTGCATAAAGTAAAGCTCATGTGTTGCATAACTTGTCAACTACATGCTTTCATAATCATTTTTGCATGTGTTATCTAACATTAATGCAGCATCCACGCCCGATAAGCAATAGCGAGCCACAAGGCTCCATAACTTTATTTTCTCTTCTTTCTCTTTCTCAAAGAAAGGAAGGTTCCCTCGCACACACAAGTTAACGAGGGGGAAGGAGAAGATAATGCCATGGACCAGCGTTGCTCGAGGAAGTTTCACCTTGTCGAAGCAAGCAGCGCAAGGAAAAGCTAAGTTGCCAAAGTTTGAGCAAACAGTTTTTAAATCTTTAAGTTATATTCCTCGAGCGATAGTACTTTGTATGGAAAACCTGTGCGGAGGAACTAACTTCGTAGCTAGTCGCGCCCTTACTTTGTTTGAGTCCGCTCAACAACTTAAGTGAGCTGCAACTAGTTGCGACAAGGTTGCTTGTCGGAGCGGCACCTTGACAGGCTCTTGGCGTTCCGCACTCGGCGCTCGTGACAAAGGTGCCATGCGAGCAACAAGTTCCCTAAAAGCGTGAGGCACAAACATACAAAGGAAGGAATCAAGTAAAGGAAATAACATTGCAATCCTTGCCTAAGATAGAGTTATATTACAAAATAGCTTCATGAGATCTAATAAATTGTTCTCCTAAACATGATCGGCGACAAGGAAAGATAAAATTGGCGGCCTAATCTATGTCGGTGTAGCCATCAACCAACTTGATCTTGCCCACCTTGTCCACAATGGGTGCGACAAGGGCTTTGGCGCCTCCACATGACATCTGGCGGCAAGGATGCGAGGGGCACTTTGAGAGGTTGAGGCACGGATTGCGGAAGGCCACCTTCATCAACACCTTACGGAAACTCCCGCGGATCTGGCCCGCGATTCCTCGACCAGCTTCTTTGGGATCTCTTCCGGAGTCATTGGAGAGCCGTCACCACGCCCTTGAGAACAAGCTGAGCTTGGCGCTGGGTTGGGCGCTCGTCGGAGGAGTACCGAGATCCACCATCCCAGCTCCGTCGGCTCCTTGTCGATGGCGGGTGATATTCCTGAGACCTTGATCCAGTGCTCCCGTTCTCCTGAAGGTGCCACAGGCGGCGATGCTTGCCTGCCAGCGGACTCCTCGTTGGCCTTGATCTTCTCAACAGGCCCACCTCCGCTCCTTAGCACCGTCCGGCGTCTGCATCGGGGTGTCGGCTTGACTCAAGATACGCTTTGGAGTCCTTGGCGGCGAGGCTCCTTGCTCCTCTCGGCGAGCAGCCCTGCAGACTCGCCAAGAGTGTGGCGTCCTTCTCGCGCTCGTGCTTGAGTGCAGCAAGCTCCTCGCCGCTCTTACGGAGATTGGCCTCGGCTGCGTCACCTTGTCTCCAACTCTTTCTTGGCGGCCTCGGCGGCGGCGGCATCCTTTGCTTCCTTAGAGCCCCCTTAAGTGACTCCTCGCGCGACAAGCTCCTCCTCGTGGCTGTCAAGGTTGATCTTCCGCTGCGCCGGCTCGCCCTCCTCGGCGGATAGCTTATCGTGCAGCAAGCCTCTGCTGCTCTTCAACCTCTTCAACAATTTGCTCCCGCTCCTCTCGCCAGGACCGGGAAACTTCTTGATTGATTCCCGGAGCTCCTCCATGGCGCTTCTCTATATCTGCTCCGCCTTCGCGACAAGCGCTTCCGGATTCAGTTTGGCTTGAGAAGCGGTAGGCGACTAGCAGCTTCTTCGGCCATTGCTCCTCCTCGAGACTTCGCGCTTCTGCTTTGCTTGGCGCGTCCACCGGCGACAGCCTAAGCGGAGTGAGTAGCTCTTCATCAAAGGTCTCACCTTGGCCAAAGCCACAGGCTCGGCGCCCAGGGAGCTTGATGAAAACGCCGTCGCCCGGCCTTGAGATAAGCGGCCGGTGGGAGCTCTTGAGCTGCGCTGCCGATGGCGGAGGGATCGTGGTCGGCGTGGCGCTGGCGCTCCTGCTGACCTCGAAGTGTCGTCGGTCGTCGCGAGACCCTCGCCGACCTTCTGGCGGCAGCCTTGGACCTCTTCGGCGGCCGGATCCATCGGCATGACCTCTTCCTCCATGGTGGCGGCG
The DNA here is from genome assembly GCA_021605205.1 of Aegilops longissima. Classification (NCBI taxonomy): domain Eukaryota; kingdom Viridiplantae; phylum Streptophyta; class Magnoliopsida; order Poales; family Poaceae; genus Aegilops; species Aegilops longissima. The sequence continues at coordinate 28,937 of JAHIAM010001864.1, forward strand.
TCGTCGGTGTTGCCTTGCCGCGTCCTCTGCCGGCTGACCTCGGTCTCCATCGGCTCTGCGGCGGATGGGTCGGCGATCGAGAAAAAGAAAGAACAGATCAAGCAAATGTTCAAAAAAGAAAAGCGGAAGAAAAAAGAACCCAAGGAAATTTTCCGCAAGAGATTACTGCGATGGGATCTGCAGCCATGGTCTCGACCACAGGAGGATCACTTGGTGCTGTCCCTACGCGGAGAAGTCTCCTTGCGGAGAATGCTCCCTTGCGGAGATTCTCCCTTGGCGGGCGTGGTCAGCGGATGGAATTTGGGGCGGCTTCCGGGCACTCTGATGAGGCTGCTCTGCTCCTACACAAACCAACGATCGAGATATCAACAAAGAAGGAGCACCCATGCCGCCTAACGGTAAAGTAAACCATATACTTCTGTTTGGGGGCTGTCTTTGAGGGGCTGCTGAGAAGGGTGCGGGGTCCGGCAAGGGGGTCTCGAGCCAGCGCCTCCTGTTGCCGCAGGGGATCGTCCTCGATGACAACCACCGGGTCTTGGCTCTCTTCGTGCGCCCTCTAAGCAACGTCTGAAAAAGAAAGAGTTCGAGAATGAAGCAAGTCGGATACAAGGCAAAGCAACAAAATTGAAGAAATACAAGCACAGCATAGAAGCTTACTCTTCTTCTTCTTCTTCTCCCTAAATCGAGTGGCAGCGGAAGATCAAATTCGGCTCGCCTCCGGTCTGAAAGCGGAGAGTGGGTTCTCTTGACCCGCTTGGCGAGGTGGCATGGCAGTGGCTGAGAAGATCCGCCTCGAGTTGTTGCAGCGGTGTGGGGTGCTCCGGCAAATGTGCTTGCAGCGGTGGGGCGGCGTCATGCCTTCTGCTGAGTATTAGCCCGTCTGCCGCCCGTCTCGTCTCGGCCTTGCGGAGGCGCCTTCTTAATGGGCGGGGGCTCCGTTTGCGGCAAGCTGCTTTGGATGGTGGGGAAAAGCGCCCTCGGTGGTTCTTCGACTCGGCTTCGAGTTGGCAAGCTCTTCCTCACCGGCGAACTCCCTTCGCTCGGCAAGGCTTACCGCCTCTGCTACCTCTGCCTCCTCCACGGTAAACCCAAACGCCCGGTAACGGCATGATCTGCCGCCTCCTCTTCCCTGGCAATCTGGCGCATCTAAATCGCGTCGATGGTGTAGTGGTGAGCCTCTTACGCGCTCTCGTCCGGCGGACGGCACCTCCTCAAAATGTCGAAGCGCCATGCGGCGTCGTCTGGGCTCTTGCCGGTTGGAGCGATCCCATCTTGAGTCGCTGCGCGGCATCATTGCATGGATGCGGTCGGCGAAGAGTTGTTGCACAATGGGGCGACTCCCTCGGCAACCTAAACCACTCGGGGGTGATCGAGTGCGTGTTTGAACAGCTCCGTGACATCGCATCCAACTCCAAGATAGTGAAATGAAGTTGAGGCCAGGCGCAGCCTCATGATGTCCACGCCGCATTTTGGAACTCCCAAGCAGGTCTCCTCCTCTCCTGCAAGGGAAGCGTGCGGCGAAGGAAAATCTCGCCAGCAGGCGCCTCGGTGAGTCCGGCAAGCACAGGCGCAAGATCAAGATCACGGCAATCTTCAACCTAGCATCTTCGGCGCCAAGTTGCTCAATCGTTGCCGCACACTATTGGGGTTTGGTATTTGGGCGATGAAGAGCTGCAGGTTCTCCTCAGCGATCCAACACCAATCGGCTCTCCACTCCTCCCACTTGCTATGGAGCTCTCCTTCCGGATAGGCTTCTTTCTTGCGATCCTGGAGATCCGGCAATCCCTCCGACAAGTGGCTCTCCTCTCTCGGCGCGGGGCATGAAGAAGTGGCGGAAGAGGGCTACGTTTAGGTGGACTCCGGCAAAGTTTTCGCAAAGGTGTGCAGCGCCATGGTCGAGACAACATTGGGAGGTGAAATCAAGGGAGCGAAGCCCGTGGATTATTCATAATATCAGAAAAATTGAGAGAAAGGCAGGCAGAGCCATATAGAAAAAAGCGAAGAAGGGTACCCGATTGGGGCTAGTTCTGGCGGCGGTAGGAGTACCTTCGTCTTGTGGATCTTTCAGCGTCTCCGTCGACGAGAACAAGTAATAGCTCTCCTCGGCTCCCTTCGTCAAGCAGTGAAGCGTCCGCTCCTTCATAGCGCCCGCGAGCGCGGCGCCTCGGTGACTTCACGCCCTTCCCTTATCGGCTTTCGAGCCATGGCGGAGGTGGTGGAGAGACCAGCGGCGTTGATGGCGGCTGAGTGGTGATGAGGGCGGAACCTTTGCTCTCTTGAGACTAGAGAAGAAGGGGGGGCGGTGGTTTTCGAGATGGGACAGCAAATGGCGAGGTGGGCGACCTGCCCTGTTTCCCCTGTTTATAAGGAGGAGAGAGAGCGGACGTTCGCTTTTCAATTAAAAACCCCACGATCTCTCCCACATACGTTCGTAGCGTCTTGTTAAATGAGGGGCGTGGTGGGTCGGAGCAAGTTCTTGGCGTGATCTGGGCGGCGTGTCGTGCACTATTTTGGGCTGGCCCAGTTCGCGCTTCGGCTTGAGTGTGTAGCCCGAGGCGAGGGCTCTGTCGGATTGTACTAGTAGGGGTACCCTAGTATCCCGAACTTCGTGCCGCAGGCGATTCTGACACCCAGCGACAAGGCTTGCTTAGTGACGCCAAGGTCCTCCATGGTTCCTTTGGAGCCATTCAAGAACAAAGTATTTAAGCCAAGGAGACAAGGCCCGGCAAGAGGAGCTTGCGGGAAGGCTCTCAAAACACGTGAAGACAAGACCCGGCAGAGGAGCTTGCGAGAAGGCTCGGTGGCGACAAGCTTCGGGCGCGACAAAGGATTCAGCGCGGCGAGCAACCACTCTTCATCTCGCTCGGCTCATCCACCAGCGATGTCGCCATGGGACCATTCGGTAGCGGCGTGTCAAGAAGGTTGTGTACTTACGGGAGCGGTGATGCGGCCCGGCGAGTGCCATCGTGTGGCGGTGGCGCTCTGGCGGTCCCTGTTGCCTTTGTTTAGGCGACATGGGCCGGGCATTTAATGCTTTGTCCCTTGCCGTCGAGTTAGGTAGAATACCAACGTACAAAGTAGCTGTACCAACGCAACTCATTTTCCGTTTTGCCCTTGTCTACGTTGCCACTGCCGGTGACCCCTTGAGCATATAAAAAGGAGGCCCATGCGCTTAGCGTGGGGGGTTCGACTCATTCGAGACTAGATACACACCGCTAGGTCTTGTAGCTCTCTGTGCTCCCTAGAACACAACATAATCAAACAAGCGGCCGATGGGAGTATTATCTCTCAGGAGAGCTCGAAGGTAGAGTAAGCTGCTTTCGTATTAGCCGCCTCGATCTGCTCTTCGTGCGACCTCCGCCCCCACCGAACGAAAAAGGCTCGGTCCATGGTCCCATAGGTGTTAAGTGGAGTTCACTGATCAGCTTCCCGACACCACACAGGCGCGTCGGCACCACCAGGCAGGCGCCCTGGTGGCTTGTGGTCCCCATTGGCCCCCCTCCTTATCTCTTCATCCCATCATCATCACCTACCTCCACAAAAAAATCACCATTGCTCTCTCTCTCTCTGTCTCTCTCTCTCTCTCTCTCTCTCTCTCTCTCTCTCTCTCTCTCTCTCTCTCTCTCTCTCTCTCTCTCTCTCTCTCTCTCTCTCTCTCTCTCTCTCTCTCTCTCTCTCTCTCTCGTGTTCTTGCTCTCAAACCCAGCGGTTCGATCTATTTGCTTGAAGCTCGTTTAGAAACTATTTGGGGATTGTTGCTTAGTATGTGACTCCTCCATTGGTCCATTAGTTTTTACTTTAGTGGTTTATATTTTGAATAATTAGTTACACTTGGTGCTCTTGTAGATGAGCTTGCATGTTGAATTCTTAGAGTT